>VDFB02370246.1:0-165913 GCA_007258455.2 Sequoia sempervirens | reverse complement strand
CTATGGGGGGAATTTTGTAGCCAAAAGTGTTAGTGTAGGTTTTTATTTTCCTAGTGGGTTAATTTATTTTCCCTTAGTCCTAGGTTTTTCCTAAACTTTTATTAAGATTTCTTTGGATAATAAAGTGAGTTTATTATTTAATAACTAGGAGATAAGTGATGTAGTGTCCCCTTCCTTAAAGGGTGGAACACTTTCCACTTTTGGTGGCTGATTCCTATTGGTTGGATTTGCCACCTCCACCCTCTCCTTAATTCTATATAAACTCACTACATAGCTTGTATTTTTCATCTTGGAAGCTCTTAATACAATTCTATCATCTTGACATTGTATATATCCTGGAGTTGCTAGTTTGTATTGTTTATATTTTTCCAATTTATGTAGCTTTGAATTTCTCTTATAAAGTTCCTTGGGTTATTGAATCTATTTAAGATTTCTAACATGGTATCAACGATTTTGTTTTGAGAATTCTAATTTCATAGAATCCTAATTGAGAGTTTGAGATTTTTATATGAGATCTTAAAAAGTTGAGCATGCTCTTCTCTTGCAACATATGATGACCCGAAGAATTAGAAATACTAGATTTGGGGGTTCTCTTTATGGCTTTGTATTACAAGGTCATTTTGGAACATGGCAATACAAATATAAGCTCACTATTGAGTTTAGAATGTCCAAGAAAGTTAGATCTAAATTTTGTTTCACTCAATTTGGCCATCATTTGATATAGTTGCAAATTGGGGTTTGAAGCTTAAATTTGGTGAATAACTTTTTTATTGGAGAATTTCTGGCCCAAATGAACCATGCCATTGCGCTCAGATGGCCCAAAAACCCTTATTTTTATATCAAATTGTCTATTTTAGACGAATTTGATTTTGGAATTTTTTTATTTTGCTAGAAGGGTCATCACTATAGGCTAAATTCAACCATTTTTAAAAAAATCATAAATTTTGTCACGTCCATTTTTGAAAAAAAAAAGATATCGTCAAAAATATGGAGACGGGCACTTTCCATTCATAGGGTTATTGAAAATAAAATTTTCCATTCTCTTCTAGATAATGTAGGTTGAAGTTGTTTGTTGCTAATTTCTTTAACAAGCCATAACTTTTGCATCGATGCTCCAACTTTCAAAAATGAATAAGCATTGGAAAGGTGGTGAAGAGCACTACACAACAATAAGACTAATTTTCCCATATTTTTCCTCAAGTTAATTTTGTAGCAGAATTTATAATTTTGGCTATTTTGAGCCTATTGAGCATTGTATCTTGGAAAAGGTTTTGTAAACACACTAAACTATAAAGTGAAAAACTTAAAATATTTGGGGGTGGGTGTTTTTGATACTAGTGAAAATGGTGAGGGTGTTATTGGTGTTCTTGTGTTCACATTGTTTTAGCACTATTTTTTCATTTCTTCATCATGACTCAAACAATAATTCCTACTCTAACTGCGTACAACTATTTTGAGTGAAAATATCAAATAAACATCCACTTAAGAATATGTGGTTTGTATAGAATAATAATGGGACTAGAAACTAAACTTGATAAAGATGAAGAAAAGACTAAGTGGTTCAATAGATGTGATGAAGCATATGGTACATTATGTGTTTGTTTCTCTTGATTTTCTCTTTCATATTGAATCTTTGAATAATTCAAATGAAATATGGAAAAAATTAGGAACTCTATTTGGTACTCAAGATTATATGAGAGGTCATATGTTGGAGAGTGAATTAATCAGTTTAAATCTAGGAAACTTCAACACAATTCGAGATTTATTCACTGAATTGAAATCACTAAGGCTATAGTTGAAATAATGTGGGATTGAGAAGAAAGATGAAAAACTGATTCTAAGTGTTCTCTCTAATCCAAGTTATATATATTTAGTCTTTGTTTCTACCTTCTACGCTACTAAGAATGCACTTGGGTCTACATTCACCATGCCATGTTTGGATGATTTTTCTACTTCTCTCACATGGGAGTAAGATAAACTAATCCAGATGAGCACTTTTAAGTCTTCTAAGTCACATTCCTTGGCTATTAACCATGGCATAAATGAATAGTGAGGACAAAGTAGTAATAACGATAAGAAACAAAAGAATAGAAAAGAGAAGAAGGATAAGAAATCAGCTACTCCAAAAGTAGCTAATGAGACCTCATCTTCAAAATGTGATAAGTCTAATAAAGAGAAAGTAAAATGTGTTGCAAGAATGAAGGTGTTGTCATTGATGTCAACTAGTTAACTGGTTATCAAATGGTTCATGTTGTCATTGATGTCATCATTGCAAGTTATTGGTTGTATATGTCGAGGATATTGAGAAAATTATAATAAAGAAAGGTTATAGGTATTCAATGGTTGCTCTGAGTTTTTCTTCGGGATTTTCTCCTATGTTTGTGTGGTTTAGATATGTTGATCATGGTTGTTGAAAGCTGCTATATCTAGATTTTGGGTTTCTAGATCGTTGTACAATGTGAGTTATGTTCACCAATTATGAACTGTGTTTTTCAGGGTATCTGGTTGAGGTCCAAGAGAAATATAGTTGCTTCATATTTCCTCTTGGTTGAGTCTTATGACTTGTGGTTCTAGAGTTAAGCTTTTATGATTGTGTTGAAGATAATTTTTTTGTCAAGAAAGATTGGATTGTGTCAAGATTTGTGTGTGTTTAATTATTCTATTTGTTTTACATTGATTTGGCTGACCTTGTGTTAAACACTACTTTCAAAGTTAATGAAGCATGTTGGGACTTATTTGGGTCCTTATCAAGCATGTGTTTGGTATCCCTCATTCTAATTCCACCCTAGAATGTTTATATGGTGTATGAATGAATTTGGATATATTTCAAAGTTGAAGATGGTATAAATACAAGACGAGGTATCGGTGAGAAGTATACAAAGAAATAGAGCAAGATAGATGTGAAACAATGTGTATGTGATGCGATTTTGGAAAATTAGTGCAAAATCTAATTGTTGAGTTTTCAGATGCAGTGAGTTGAAGGTGTACTCTATCTTTCATGCATGTCTGCAAGTGGTTGAGTGAATCATGGTGGAAATATCTATTGCATTGAGATTGTATTCTCTTTGTAACATATCTCTTCTATCTTCTTTATATTTGTGTGGTAGTGAGCCCTTCGGGTGGCTAACCCTTGTTGGATAGTGATTCTTGATCTAGACAATGAGTCTTGTTTTGGCAATGAGCCTACTCCGGTAGTGAACCTTTGTAATCGGTTTTGATATTCTTTATATTGTGAGCTAATCCTCATCGTGGTTTTTCCCTTATTGGGTTTACCACGTAAATATGGTGTTACTATGTATGTGTGATACTTTTTCAGTTTTTTCCTTTGCACTTAAAGTTTAATCATTTTAGTAGAGTAAAGGATTTGTGGTTGATCTAATTTCGAGTAAAAGTTTGTAAAGGTTAAAATTTGTCACAACTGATTCACCCCCCCTCTCATTTGTCTTGTTCAACAATTGGTATCAAAGCTTGGTTCCTTGGAGAGGGGCTTAACTGCTTAAGGAAGGTCCGGGATGGAGGAAAGATCACTTTTGAATATCCAAAGTTTGATGGAACCAATTATGCTATCTGGAAAATATTGATGGAAGAGTTTCTGGAGTATTGTGGATATGATGTAGAGAAAGCATACAAGACTGCTTACACTCCTCCTGCTAATGGTCCGAGTACAACTGATGAAATCAAGGCGCATGAAGCAAACAATAAGGCGAAGTTCATTTTTGAAGAATAGTCTTACACATTTTGAGTTGATTAAAGTTCAAAATATGAAGAATGTTAAAGAGGTCTAGGATACTTTAGATAAGGAACATAAAGGAGATGAAAGGGTCAAAGAAGCAAAGCTGTAGAATTTGGAAACACAATTTGAGCTCCTACATATGTTTGAAGATGAGAACATTAAATCCTATGTACAAAGAGTAGATGAAGTGGTAGGTGGAATGTGAGAAATCGGTGCTATAGTAGATGAACCTAGGATTGCAAAGAAGATTCTTAGGAATCTCCCTAATGCATACAGTGAAAAGGTATCTACTATTGAAGAACATACAAACTACAAGGCCTACACAAAAGATCAGTTATTGGGAACTTTGAAATCTTATGAAATGAGAAAGCTGAATTTTATAAATGGATCCAAATCAGAAACTACTTTCAAGGTTACAAGAGCTGAAGATCTGGATGAAGAGAATCTTGATGAAGTAGAAGCTATCTTTGTGAGAAGAATGAGGAAAGGCTCCAAAAAGTATGAAGGTAAGCTACCCTTTAAATTATTTAGTTGTGGAGGAATAGGTCACTATGATTTGAGGTGTCCAGAAAGAGCTAAGAGGAACAAACAAATATTTGAGAAATAAAACAAAGGTAAAAATATCAACAAAGCATATTATGCAAATGAGGATGCTAGTATTTCTGATGAGGAATCTGATTATGATATTTTGATGACAATGAATTCTTTTTCTTGGCTATAAAAGATGGAACTAATTCTACTAATTTTGAAAGATAGGTGAAAGGATGCCCTCCAGAGAAGGAGAAAGAGAAAAAGGAAGATACTATAATCTTTGCCCTACATGCCAAACAGGAAAAGAACTATTGGGTTGTTGACAACGGTTGTTCACATCACATGACCGGTAACAAGAGAAATTTTGTTAAACTTGAAAAATACGATAGAGGCTTAGTTATGTTTGGAGATGATACTGTTGCTAACATTTATGGGATAGGTTCAATAAGTTTTGATGGCAAGCATAGTACTGATGATGTCTACTATGTTAAGGGTTTAAGGCATAATCTCTTGAGTGTTGTAAAAATGTGTAGCAAAGGATATAATCTTGTATTCAAGGATGAGAGATGTGAAATTAGGAAAGGATCCAGAATAGTGATTGTTGTAGGAAAGAAGTCTGAAGGATATATATATCAACTTAAAGGTGTTGATGGACATTGCTTTATGGCTCAAATTAATGACAGTTGGTTATGGCGTTGGAGAATGTGCCATATGAATTTTGATAATTTGGCAAGGATTAGTGTAGTGTAAGCCATGAGAGATTTACCAAGGATTACAAAGACTATTAATGTTATTTGTAGGAATTGTCAGTTTGGGAAGCAAGCAAGAAACAACTTTAGATCAAAGGAACAATCTACTATTCCGGACTATTGGATTTAATTCATATAGATCTCTGTGGTCCTACAAGAGTGAGAAGTCTACAAGGTGAAAGGTACTTTATGCTTTTGATTGATGATTATTCTAGATATACATGGGTTACATTTCTTAGAGAGAAATTGATGCATTAGATATATTCAAGACATTCAAAGCTATGGTTGAAAATGAAGTAAATTTGAGGATAAAATGCTTAAGGTCTGATAAGGTGGTGAATTCACCTCCCATGAGTTTAATATGTTTTGTGAAGTGCATGGAATAAAAAGGCGGTTATCTGCTTTGAGATCCTCAGCAGAATGGAGTTGTTGAAAGGAAAAATAGAACAATTCAAGAAGTTGCTAGATCAATGATTACTGGTTGGTCTATTGGAAGTTTATAGAGAGAAGCTATTCACACTATTGTTTATGTGTTCAATTCAAATTCAAGCAAGAGGAAATAGTACTAAGACCCCCTATGAACTATGGTGGGGAAGAATCCCTATTGTTAAGTATTTCAAGGAATTTGGAAACAAATGCTATATCAGACGGGATAAAGAAAATTTAAGGAAGTTTGATGCTAGAAGTGATGAAGGTATTTTTCTTAGATATTCTACCAAAAGCAAAGATTACAGATGTTTCAATAAAAGGAAGAGAAAGATTGTAGAAAGCACAAATGTCAAGGTTGATGAAGCAATGAAGAACTCAATTGAAGTTGATGGATATGTATCTGATGAACCTAATTGCATAAGGATTGAAGAAGTTGTGGAAGAATAGGAAAAAGGATGAGCAAGAGAAGAAAAATGAAGAAGAGAAAGAATAAGCTCCGGTAGAGTCCCCAAACACACCTATATATGTGTAGAAAAATCATATAGAAAGTCAAATAATTGGAGACAAGAAAAAAAGGAGTATTGAGAAGAAGCAAAGTTACTGCTGGTGATATAAATCTCTATTTACTTTATGAGATTGAACCAAAGACTATAAGTGAAGTATGTAAAGATGAGAATTGGATGGAAGCTATGAAAGAATAACTTATGCAGATTGAGAAGAATCAAAATTGGGAATTGGTCCCTATACTAGTAGACAAAAACATCATTGGATCAAAGTGGGTATTTAGAAAAAAAGTTGAATGAAAATAGAGAAGTCAGAAATAAAGCAAGGCTTGTGTGTAAGGGTTACTCACAAGTAGAAGGCATACATTTTCAAGAGAATTTTTCCCCGTGGAAAGAATGGAAGCTATCAGATGTTCTTAGCATTTGCTACTCATAAAGATTTCAAGGTCTATCAAATGGATGTTAAGTTTGCATTTTTGAATGGTGAGCTAGAAGAAGAGGTACATGGAGCACCTAAAAGGATTTCCCGTCAGATCAACTGGATATGGTCTATAGATTAAGAAAGCTCCTAGAGCTTGCATGCAAGGTTAGACAAGTATTTGATTCAACAAGGTTTCAAATAAAGGTATGGCGATAGTAATCTTGTATTTTAAATGACAAAATCTTGATTGTGGTTGTATATGTTGATGACATTATCTTTGGAGGAAATGAAACTATGTGTAATATGTTTGCAAAAGAAATGCAAAAATAATTTGAGATGTCCATGTTTGGTGAGATGAATTTCTTTCTTGGGCTACAAATTAATCAAACAGAGAAATGGATTTTTATTTCACAACTAAAGTATGTAAGAGAGATGTTGAAGAAGTTTGGGATGGATGGTTCCAAACTGGTATGCACTCCTATGGTGATTGGTTTCAAATTAAGTAAAGATGATGGTTCACCTAAGGCTGATTAGATAAAATATAGATCTATGATTGGTGGAATGTTGTATTTGATTGCTACTAGACCGAATATTATGCACACAGTCTGTCTTGTGGCTAGATTTCAAGAAGATCCTAAAGAAACACATGTTGTTGCTATTAAGAGAATATTCAAATATTTGAATGGCACTCTAGATTATGGCTTATGGTATCCTAGGGATACTGCCTTTACACTAAATGCTTATATAGATGCAGATTGGGCTGGCTATGTAGATGACAGAAAAAGTAGAAGTGATGGTGCATTCTTTCTTGGTTGTAGATTGGTGGCTTGGTCGAGTAAAAATCAAGTTTCAGTTTCTTTGTCCACTATTGAAGCTGAGTATATTGTTGTTTCATCATGTCACACACAAGTTTTGTGGGTGAAATAGACATTGAAAGATATCAAATTAATGTATGATGATCATATTTCTATCTTCTATGATACTACAAGTGCAATTAAAATTTCAAATAATCTAGTGATGCATTTGAGGACAAAGCATATATCTATCAGGAATCATTTCTTGAGAGAGAGGGTTGTCAAGAATGAAGTAAAACTTGAGTATGTACGTACGAAGGATTAGATTGCCGATATATTTATGAAGGCTCTTCCTAAAGATACTTTTGAGTATCTCTAGGAGAAGTTAGGGGTGATTGCCCCTCCTTTCTTGAACTAGATGCATATGGAGATGCATCAACCCCGTGGGCCTATGGATCTATCTTTCTTCTAGACTGATGTTTTGGTGGCTACCTCTTAGGGGGAGTAGGTAGTGTCATGTGTTGTCATTGAAAGAATATTTTGTGCTTAATGTGAAAGGGGAAATCAATGTAAAACATATTTTTCCTTTTCCGTTGATGTCAAAGGGGGAGATGAGGAAGATGTGAAAAATATTATCTCCTGAGATGAGGAAGATGTGAAAAATATTATTTGCTAAAGGGGAGAAACAAAAAGTAAAATCATGAAAAGTGTGTTCAAAGCTAGAATGTTGTCTTTGATGGTTTTTCACATCATGTGTTGCCATTAATGACAAAGGGGGGATTTTTGTAAGAATGAAGGTGTTTCCATTGATTTCAACTAGTTAATTGGTTATCAACTGGTTGTTTTTGTCATTGATGTCATGGTTGAAGGTTATTGACTATATATGTCGAGGATATTGAGAAAATTGTAATAAAGAAAGGTTGTAGGTATTCAGTGGTTGCTCTGGGTTTTGCTCTAGAATTTTCTCCTATGTTCGTGTGGTTTAGATATGTTGATCATGGTTGTTGAAAGTTGTTATATCCATATTTTGGGTTTCTAGATCATTGTATAGTGTGAGTTATGTTCATCAGTTGTGAACTATTTTTTTTAGGGTATCTGGCTGAGGTCCAAGAGAAATATAGTTGCTCCATATTTCCTCTTGGTTGAGTCTTATGACTTGCGGTTCTAGAGTTAAGCTTTTATGATTGTGTTGAAGATAATTTTGTTGTCAGGAAAGATTGGATCGTTTCAAGAGTTGTGTGTGCTTAATCATTCTATGTGTTTTACACTGGTTTGACTAACCTTGTGTTAAACACTACTTTCAAAGTTATTGAAGTGTGTTGGGACTTATTTGGGTCCTTATCAAGCATGTGTTTGGGTCACCCTCATTCTAATTCCACCCTAGAATGTTTTGGCGCTGACCTAATTTGAATTTAAATGATGTATGAGTGAGTTTGGATATATTTTAAAGTTGAAGATGGTATAAATATAGGATGAGATATTGGTGAGAAGTATGCAAAGAAATAGAGCAAGATAGATGCGAAATAGTGTTTATGCGATGTGAGTTTGGTAGATTAGTACAAAATCTAATTGCTGAGTTTCCAGATGCAGTGAGCTGAAGGTGTACTCTATCTTTCATGCATGTCTGCAAGTTGTTGAGTGAATCATGGTGGAAATCTATGTTGCATTGAGATTGTCTTCTCTCTGTAACATATCTCTTCTATCTTCTTTGTATATGTGTGGCAGTGATCCCTCTGGGTGGTTAACCATTATTGGACAGTGAGTCTCGATCTAGATAGTGAGTCTTATTTTGGTAGTGAGCCTACTATGGAAGTGAGCCTTTTAATTGGTTTTGATATTCTTTATATTGTGAGCTAATCCTCACTGTGGTTTTTCCCTTATTGGGTTTTCCACATAAATCTGGTGATACTATGTATGCGTGATGCTTTTTCAGTTTATATATTTGCACTTAAAGTTTAATCATTTTAGTAGAGTAAAGGATTTGTGGTTGATCTAATTTTTGGTAAAAGTTTGTAAAGGTTAAAATTTGTCAAAAATAATTCACCCCCCATCTCAGTTGTCTTGTTCAACAAAATGTGCCTATTGTAAATGACTTGGTCATGATGAGCACAAATATTTGAAGAAACAAGTAGATCACTTGACACACATTCTTGAAAATAATAATCTCAATGTTCCTAATTCCATCAAATAGAGTTTAGATGAGGGGTATCACAAGGAAAAAGATAAAAAGGGGAAAGGAAAGGGAAAGGCCCTTGTAGCATTTGCTTCTCCACCATCCACATCGATTCTTGATTCAGGTGCTTCACACCACATGGCTTCATCTGAGGATGATATTGTATCTTTGGATCCGTGTAATATGCCTTCCATTTTGATGGGTGATGGCACTCTTATTGAGGTGTGTGGGAGAGGGTTTGTTTATATAGGGGATAACACATTTTAGGATGTTCTTTGTGTGCCCCCATTGTCAACTAATCTCCTATTGATCTATCAAATCACTCACACATGTATAAGCAAGTAGGTTGATTTTACTCTTGATTTAGTGGTGATTCATGAGTTGCATAATGATTCTACAGTTGCAGTTGGGAGATCAGAGCATCAATATCAGTTTTATTTTTTCTCTCACTTTATTCTTGATCCACCTTTATCTATTATACTCACTCATTTTGATGATGTGAGTAATTTTTAGCATCAACAATTTGGCCACTTGAACTACTACTACTTGCAACAGCTCAGTCAATAGGACATGGTCATAAGATTTCCTACAATTCAATTTTTTGATGGTGTTTGTTAGGGATGTATTCTTGGCACACATCCAAAAGAGAAATTTGAAAAATTCAAATATTGGAGAGCCTCACATATTTTTGAGCTGGTACATAGTGATTTGGAAAGGCCATTTCCAAGGCCATCTTTTGGTAGAGCTCGATATGTTATGATATTCATTGACGAATCTTCTAGGTACACCTTTGTGTACTTTCTTAAATAAAATTCTGAAGTCTTTGATTCATTATTTGAATTCAAGGATTTTGTTGAGAAATAAACTATGAAATCCATTAATTTTTTGCATACAAATGACAACGGGAATATGTAAACCACAAGTTTGTGTAGCATCGTGCTTGAGAAGGCATTGATTTGTAGCATATAGTTCCCTGCATTCCTCAATAGAATGGAAGAATTGGTCCTTTAAAGAGATGGACAATTGTATGATTCACTCTACAAGTATTTGGTACCACATTTCTAGGAAGAAGCCATTAACTATGTGTGCTATATCCAAAATTATTGGAATTTTGAGGAGACTGTCATGATGATGTAGTCTGGAAACATGAGCATGGTATGTACATAATGCATGATCTAGTCTTGTCATTGATTTGAAAATTGTTGTGGATCATCCTAACATGATTTAGAAGTGTTTTTGAAGATATTTGTGTAAGATAAGTTGGCATGAAAAGTTTAGCTACACAAAAAATTTCCTAAGTATCAAATTTGCTAGTATAATGGTTAAGTGCATTAGTTTTTGGGTTTGCACTCCTCCACAAATAGAGATATCACTCTACAATTCTAACAGCATCTTGTTGAACATTAGATGCATCTAAATCCAAGATATTTTATTGTTTAGTGAAATATCCTAGAAGTTATGAATGATAGAGTTCGACCTGGTGTATTGTAGTCCTTTTATGTATAGTGTGTCAGTGTGGGAGATTCTGCACTCCTCCGCAGATGAATATTTCATGTTGTGATGTTGAAGACAAGCTTCTAGATGTCAGTTGTGTAGGAATTCTAGATGGAATCATGTTTTGAGTTCCACGCATTGAGAATAGGGTAAACAAATGAAGGTTTTTGTGTTTAGGTCTTATTTGGGGCCAACCTAACACGTTTTGTATTTTTTGAAGGATGAGTAAGTAATTTTATCTTAGGTGGGATCTCATATAAGTCCATCCAGACCTATCTTGAGGAGATTTGAATTTTTAATTAAGGTGCGAAGGTTAGATGAAATTATTTGAGGATGAAAAGTTTAGTTTTGTGTGTTACATCCAATTAGGGTGACCTAATTGATGTTACACTTGATGTGGATATAAGTAGTGGACTGATTTCAATGTTTTGGGATGGTGTGTGAGTGATGAGTTATAGATGACATGTATGGTAAACCACCTACATGTTTGTGATGTGAATGTGATTAGAGTTGTGTAAATTGTGTGAATTTAGAGCAAAGTAGTGCATTGATCCAGATCAGTGCAAAGATTGATTTTGTACTTCATTAGAATTGAAATCCAACATACTACAATTGTAATAGTTTAGATAGGTTGTAAGCCACCCATTCTTTCTTCTATATAATTCTCTATGGTTAGTGATTCCACTAGATAGTGAGTCCACCTATAGTGAGCATTTTTGTAGTATACTATATCTGGATATAATATATTGTGAGCTAACCCTCACTGTGGTTTTTCCCATTTTGGGTTTTCCACGTAAAAATCCCAGTGTTCATGTGTTATGTGATGTTGTGGATGTTTCATGCTTTCATTCATTATTAAAATTAAATATTTTTTGGTATTTGGATGGCTAATGTTTGAATGATTTAATAAAATACTGATTCACCCCCCCTCTCAGTATTTCAAGTGTTCAAAATTTGGTATCAGAGCTTGGATCCCTGGAAGGAGATTTACCGCTTTGGAAAGATCTTGGAGATTGAACACATGGATGATATAAAGTTTCCTATTCCTTTAGAAGAGATTCCTGCTATTAAATACATAGAAGAAGATTGCATGCTTGTCAAAGATGGAGAACTCAAAGTTGCTCTTGAAGATCTTGACAAGGTGGAAGGTGAAGACAAATATTTGAAGGAAAATCTTAAAGAAGCAAATGAATGCATCAGAAAATTGAGAGAGCAGATCAAAAAGTTCAAAGAAAGGCATGAGGAAGTCAATGAAAAATTGAAGTAAGCAAATGAAGATATCACCAGACTAAAAGTGCAAGTGGAAGAAAAGAAAAGAGTTGGGGAATGTCTAAATGCAATGGTGAAAAGAACATCTAATGAATGCATGAGGCTTGAACAAGAAGTGGTAAACTTGAGATTAGATCTGGAGAAAGCAAGAAGTCATGAAGATATTGACATGATGTCGTTAGGTCCTAACACTTTAGTGAATAATCACATCATTATATTGATTGAGAAGTGTCCAAAGGCTATTTGCAATAGAAGACATCTCAATTCTCTCTCTCTCTCTCACAGGTTCTCTAAATGCTAGTCAACTGAATAAAGATTCTAAACTAGAGGGCCTCTAAACCTAAAAGAAATGAATTATCTATCTAGAAAGCAGGAAATGATCTTAAACTAGAAAGCAAAGAACTATAAATCAGAAAAACATCACCACTAAACTAGAAAGCATAGAAACGATTAACCTAAAGAATGCATAAATTGTTGAAGAAGTAAAACATGTAAATAAATTAGGAAACATTATCTAATGTATAACAATCCAACTGCGAACAAGAAACAATTTAATAGAATCTACTGAAGTAAGATGCTTTGAACATTCAAATGTTAAGTTCAGAAACTACATACTTAGCTACAACCTGCAGGCTTGACACTGACAACATAACATATACTCATGAAAATGGATTTCAACTTCAACTGTTATCTACTAAAAGAAAATACATAATAAGGAATAGAATACTTATCTATCTATCTATAACCCTTAAGTGGCCAACTCTCGAGTGTGTCTACAACTACCTCAGATCACATGCACTAGAAATTCTCTAAGCTACTTCATTCCAAAGACGCATCCATAGTACACAGTAATTCAAAGAGTGGTGGGAAAAATCATATTCATATAGTAGTTTTTACTCAAAAGAAAAAATTGCAGCATAACGATAATCTTCTTCTCTATTCATTATTTGTAACAATTACATATTTATATGAAAAATGACTAACAAAAATCCTATTTTTCAATTGACAGAGTCTTTTTAACAAATTTCCAATAGCCAAGGGACTTTAAAGCCCATGATATACAATATTAAAGAGGATTGCATGAGCCATAATTTTTTTGAAACTAAAAAATAACAGAATTATAAAGATTCGGCCAAAACGTGTGCTCCTAGAATTTCGACGCCCGTTCGCTTATTTCTGAAAGTATGAAGATCCACATTCATTTCCCTTCTGAATGGAATGGTGATTGGAAGTGGAGTTTCCATATGAAATACTCAAGACTAAACCATTAAATTAGCATAAGTTAGTTTAATTCGATCAACTCCAAGAAATAAAGTTTGTACGCTTATTCATAGAAAGATGGCATTTATTTTTCCTAAAGGTAATCAATTGTCAAGGTTATTAAGGCTAAAAGGTTTGGATTTACATATTGAGTCCATTATACTGATGAGGTTATTTTTACCTTATCATTTCCTCCCCTTCCTAAGGCTAAGCAGGTCCTCCTTCTCTCTGGTGTGTCCCCTGTCCATCATTCCTCCTATTAATTTCCTCATACTTAGCACTGAGATCATACACATCATCTACCTATGTGTCCAATATCTCTAGATTCCTCAAGAATCCCTGATGAAAATTGACTCTTTGTCTCCATTTGGAAAAATTGTCTTCACTTTGGTATAGATTGGTATACACTAAAGGAGGTGGTGAAAGAAGTAAGTGGGGTTTGTACCTCATACCAATCCACTTGATCTTTAATTCTTCCAGAATTTTGGCCAAAGCTACTGCTCTTCCGTAGGACCACTAATATTAAGAGGTGAAATTATTTCCCTCTTTTTGAGATGCATAGGAAGAGGGGTATACCTTTCTTCACATGCATGCCATGCTGGTCCTATTAATTGTGGCCCTTGTTCCTAAAATTAATCATGAAAAAACTTGAGATTGTTATTGTATTTGACCTGTACTTCCTTTTTAAGTTTGACACCCAAAAATTGTTTCTTGAAAGAGAGAGGCTTCCTATGAGGGTATCTCATTTGCAACCCTACATCATTTTCTTCCTGAGCATACTCTCTTGATTTGTCTTGCCAGTGAAGTTGATTTTTCATAGTGGATAGGAATGATCTTAATTCTACTTCTCCCACAAAGAAGTTAATAAAGAAATTTGTATACTTTTCTAAGAGAAAATTGTGAACAAAGAATTCGCACAACAAATTTTGTTGTTCAGGGAGTGACTCAACAAATACTTTTACAAATTCCTTGTCATCGGGGTCATGAGGCTGGTTTTGGCAAATTATTTGCAATTTCCATCTTAAAAGCTGCTCATTAAGAAACATGGAGTACAACCTAGATGGTTCTCTACAGGCTAATAACAATTCACTAATTTCACAAGCATCCTACTTACCCCTATATGCTTGATGGAAAGATTCTTTTAACATGACTAATTCCCTCTTTAACCTATTATTTTCAAATTCCACATCTTTCAAGAGGTAACAATGCTCTATCCACTTCATTAACATTAGGGGAATGCGTACCTGGAACTAGTCTATAAAAATAGGTTTAGTTTGTGTCCCCTTTGATTCCATGATTGGTTGAGTGTCACTCTCCTACAAACTTTGTTCTAGCTCCACAATTTTACTCACAGAGGCATTTAACTCAATTTCCTATCAATTCTTTTCTTCTTCAAAAGCACTGCATAATTGCATAAAATTACTTTTCAAATCTTGAATACACTTATCTTTTTCACATAGAGCAACCTGATGCTGCTTACCCTATTGATTCCATTGCTGGATCTGGTATTGTAGCTGCTCAATAAGCTTGTCTTTTTCCTCCATTTGTGCAGTCAATTTGGCAATTTCTTGGTCTCTTTTATGTACAATGGAAGTTTGTACCTCAATTTATTCTTTCTGTTGGTTAATTTGTGCTTTGTCATCCTTCAACCTAGCTCTCAACCTTTCAATTTCTATCTTTAACTTTTCTAATTCCTCATTTCTCTAACTGGATTCTTCATCCCCTGTGTCCACAGAGAAGGATGCGTGAGGAATTTCTTCATCAAGATGAGGCATATTTTCCTCTTTGGTGTCCTCAGGAAGGGATGAGTGAGACACTTCTTCCACTTTTTCATCAACATGGGCTACATTTTATGCCTGAGTGTTCTCAGGAAAAGATGAGTAAGGCACTTCTTCTTCATCAATTTGATGTACATTTTCTTCAATTTCTGGTATATTCCCTACCCTATCAAGAAATAGAGAGAATCCTCCCACATGCTCATCTTCATTTTACTCTAAATGTGGTGATTGTATCTTCTCCCCTTCTTGTTCTTCAAGTGATAGGGTTTCCTTGTTATTTTCCCTAGGAAGTTGATCCGCTATTTCATTTGTCTCCTCATTATCGGGTGGACTATCAATTTCTACCACCTTTATTGGAGTCCTGGATTTTTTCCTTTTTGAAGTACTACCTACATCTTGGGGTTCAATTTCATTGGCCTCTGAAGATAATCATTTACTCCTTCATAGAGGAGTTGTTTGAAAAAAAACTTGACTTCGTTTCTTTTTCTTTTGAGGAGGTTCCTCCTCTCCTCCGGAATGCACAATTCCCACCTCCCCTTCCTGTATTGGGGTTTGTAATTCTTCTGGAAAGGTTTTTGGTGCATCACCGCTAGGAGTCATGGAGGTATATTGGGATTCAGGAGTGCCTAATGCCTCCAAGGAGGGTTCTTCTACAGACTGTTCCTTTTGTTTAGAGGATTTCCCCTCCTCAAGTGACCTCCCTAGCTCCTCATTTTAAATTTTTTGTAGAAACCTTGGCCACTTCTTTTCTAGATTTTTGCGAAAATGGTATTTACATATTAGTTGTATTAGACCATGATGTTTAAGGGGCCCCGTCCCAACTTTATACTTTTCTATCATAGAGGTGATTGAATGGCAGAGAAAGGCTAGTAAATTTACACTAAGAGTAGTGTCCTCAATGACGTGGCGTAAATGAGTCGACAGGTGAAAAGGGGGTCCCACAACTGTAGTTATTTGTCCTTCACAAATAAAGTACTTAATAATCCAAGTTGCAACAGACCTCCAGGGTTCTGGAAGAGACATTCTATGAATTCCCTTATTCTGCCCCTTGGTGTTTATTGTCATTACAGGTTGGGGTTCCCCTTCCCTATGAAATAGTCTTATTAAATTTTGATAAGGAACGTGGGATTTTTCATTCAAATTAATTCCTTTATTCTCAAGACTAGAAAGACGAGCAATAATGTTGGTACTTACCCGAAATTGTTTGCCATGCACCATGGTCTTCCCATCTGCAAATTTTTTGATGAATTCTTTCACCAACTGCTCTATGTGCCCTTCAAATTGTTTCATGAAGTCCAACCATCCAATTCTCTGGAATAATGCTACTATATTGCTCAATTCCAACAATGGCACTACAGAAGTTGGCTCAAACTTCTTTTTAGTGCCTCCCATTTCCTTTGTTTCCCGATGAAATTTTACAGAACTCTGGAATGCTTGCTTCTTTGAATTACAGATGGAGAAAGAGTTTTGTGTCGATATGCTCAATGAGGAAAGAATTAATTACCAGCTTGCTTGTCACCTTATTGTATAATGATGTCGTCCTTTCATGGGGAATTACAACTGTTGTCGTACTCTTATCAATCATGTAGAGGGCACAAGTTTCAAAATTACAAGGGGGACGGATCATGTTAATTAATTAACCTTTATTCAAAATAAATACTAACCCTTGAAATGAATGAATTCACATACACCTTAAGTCATGTCATTAGATCAAACGTAACTCACTTGCACTGACGTAATATTCATATGGTTGGTGAGGGTGGCTGTGGATAATAATGGCATGGATGGGATGGTTGAAGTGATGGGAGAAAGGTGGTATAATGATCTTATTTATTATGGAAAGATTCAGTATAAGGTGGTGGAATAATCATAAGGGAGTAGATCTTGAGGCAACATTAAAGGATGGGTGTGCAGGAAACTTAGGAAAAATTAAAAGAAAATTGGAAAAACAAAATTTTATACCAAAAATCCTAGAGCACACTCAAGAATATGCAACTGAAGTAGAGAAGAAGAGAATTCTGGATCATCATAAAGGGATGTCATCAGAACATGTTGACCAATTTGAGGATTCTAGAGCATCACGGAAAGATGCAATCGGAGTAGCAACCAAAATTTCTGGAGCATCGCTAAAAGATGCAGCCAGAGCAACAACCAAAATTTATGGAGCATTGCTAAAAGATGCAGTCAAAGCAATAACCAAAATTTCTAGAGCATCACTGAAAGATGCAGCCAGAATGCAGAAGCATCATAATTCTGGAGCATCATTGAAAAGATGCAGCCGGAATGAAGAAGCAACATAATTTTGGAGCATCGCTGAAAAGATGCAGCCGTAATGAAGAAGTAGCAGAATCTAGAGCATCACTAAAAAGATGCAGCCAAAATGAAGAAGCAGCAGAATTCCAGAGCATCATAGCAACAAACTCTGGAGCATCACAACAATCATGCTAGCAGATTCTAGAGCATCGTAGTAAGGTGAGTCAGAATTGTGCTTGGCCAAAAGTGAAGTCCTGCAAAAGAGAAACAAAATTTTAGGCAAGTCCAAATGTCAAAACTGATGAAGAAATCAAAGAAACATTAAAAAATGAATATTATTATTATTATTATTATTTTTGCAGCTTGTAGAGTTGGTAAAACTATATTGACCCTGCCACAACAGAGTCAATGCAGTGGATTTCTCCATGCGTTTCCACCATTTTTGTAAACTCTTGCTTATTAACAAGTTTACGATAAAGGCGTAGTCGGTGCCCATTAACTAGGAGAGTTTGGGTATCGCCATCAATAGGTTTCAGCTGGACTGAACCATTAGCAAATACTTCTAAAATTTTGTATGGTCCAAGCCAGTGTGTCCTGAGTTTCCCTTGATGATCCTTGTATCTGGAATCGAACAATAGTGCCCAATCCTCGGTATGGAATTATTTCTCTTTGATGTGTTTATCATGCCATACCTTATGTTGTTGCTAGATGAATTCGGTTTGATGGACGACGTCCAAATAGAGTTCGTCTAGTTCACTAAGCTATAAGACTCTCTCAATTTGGGCTCATTTGAGATCCATGCCCAATTCCATGGTTGTTCTAAGGGTTTGGAGTTCAAATTCAATGGGTAAGAGGGGTTTCTTCCCAAAGACTAACTAGTAGGGGCTATAACCAATGGTTGATTTCCAAGTCATGTTGTAGGCCCAGACAACTTCTGGTAGTTTCCTAGCCCAATCTTTCCTTCCCAAGGAAACTGTTTTCATCAAAATATTTTCCAGCTCCCTATCAGTGACCTCAACTTGACCGTTTGCATGCGAGTGGTAGGGTGAGGACTTCTTGTGACTCACTTGGAAATGATTTTTGAATGCAAACGAAACCTTGGACATAAATTGGGGGCCTTGGTCCATGACAGTTGTCCTCAAAGCTCCGAACTTGAGAAAAATTCTATTGTATAGGAAATCGGCTACCTGTTCCTCCCTGGAAACACGTAGGGCTTGCAATTTTTCCCACTTAGGTAGTCAGTACAGACCAGAATATAATCTTTTCCTTGTGAAGGAGGATCTATTGGCCCGATAAATTCCAATCCCCATTTTTCAAATGGTTCAAGGACTACCTAAGGCTGTAGAGGCATTTCATTAGAAAGAGTTGGCCTACCCACTCTTTGACATTCATCACATTAGCGAACCTATTTCTTGATGTCCTTGTACATTGAGGGCTAGTAGTACCCTTCTCCCAAAACCTTATGAGTTGTCCTTTTAGCAGAATAATGCCCTCCTGAAGGGTCATCATGGTAGGCTCTCAAAATACTATAAATCTCATCTTCCCTAACACACCGTCGTAAAACCATATTAGGTCCACATCGAAACAGAATCCCATTAATCCATTTGAAAAGGGCACTTTCTTTAATAAGACGTTTCTTTTGTTTTGATGAAAAATTGGGTGGCACTTCTGTGGTGGCCAAGTAATTTTCAATGTCGGCAAACCAAGAGGTTTTAATAGAAATGACAAATAGTTTTTCATCTGAAAACTCATCTTGTACCGGGGCACATTTTCCATCATGTTTAATTCGAGATAAGAAATCTGTGACTACATTGGATTTCCCTAGTTTGTCGATAATCGTAACATTGAATTCTTGAAGGAGAAGTGACCACCTAATTATCCTTGAGTTTAGCACTGGTTTATTCATGAGATACGTAATGGCCGAGTGATCTGTATGCACTGTAACTTTATATCTCGTGACATAATGTTGAAATTTCTCAATTTCATGCACTACAACTAGGAATTCTTTCTCCGTTGTGGTATAGTTCTTTTCTGTTGGCATCAAATTTTTGCTAATGAAGTATATAGCATATTTCCCTCCATTCTCATCTTCTTGCCCTAGAACCACTCCAATAGCATCATCAAATGCATTAGCATAAATATGGAACGAAATATTCCAATTAGGTCCTCGAAGGACAGGGTCAGAGATGAGTTTTTCCTTAATAATTTCAAATGAAGATTGACACTCAGGTGTCCAGCCGAAGTCTACATTCTTCTGAAGGAGCGAAAACATGGGGGCTACAATTTTTCTAAAGTTTTCTATGAATCTTCAATAGTATCCTGCATGCCCTAAGAAACTCCTGACATCAGTCTGTGTTTTTGGAACCTCAAATTGTTGTATGACTTCAATTTTCTTAGGATCAACCTTGATTCCTTCTATTGAAATATGGTATCCTAGCACTATTCCTTGCTCCACCATGATCAAACATTTCTCGTGACTTAGGGACAACTGATGATCCTCACACCACTTCAACACCTTGTCTAGATTTGTGAGGGCTTCATCGAAAGTTGAACCATATACAGTGAAGTCATCCATATAGACTTCCACACAATCATTTACCAGCTCAACAAATATGGCCAGGATGGCCCTCTGAAATGTGGCAAGAGCATTGCACAAGCCAAAGGGAAGAACCCTATATGCAAATTTCCCCCACGGGTAGGTAAAAGTCATATTATCTTGGTCTTCTGCTGCTACTTGTATCTAGTTGTATCCACTAAACCCATCCAAGAATGAAAAATATTTCCTCCCATCCAAGTTATCCAACACTTGGTCCATGAATGGCAAGGGGAAATAGTCTCTGTGTGTTGCTTTGTTAAGCTCCCTATAGTCCACACACACTCTCCACTTCCCATTCTTCTTTGGGACTACAACCAAGGGTGACACCCATTTGCTGCCAGAAATTGGATAGATAAATCCTACCTGCAGGAGCTTCTCAATTTCAATTTTAACAATGTCCTTGAGAGCAGGATTAAGTCTCTGTTGTGGTTGGTGGACAAGATGAAAATCCTCAGTATAAATATGATGCGTACACACATGAGGATGTATTCATATCATATCTTTATAGTCCTAGGCGAATGCTTTAGATCTACTCACCAGGGTGTCAAACAGTCTTGTTTCTTCCATCTCAGTCAACCAACTATTGATGTTCAAAATTTTTCCTGGCAACAACATAATAGTTTTGACTCCCGGATGGTTGGACGTGACAGTGTACATAGGTCTTATCAAGGTGTTAAGTGGATAGCTGTGAGGTGAAATTTTGTGAAGTCGAGCAACATTTGCAAATAAATGGTAAGTTTTTGGGACTAAGTTCATCAAAGGGCAAGGTAGTCCAATAAAACCAGCACCATCAAATTTTGTTTGATCTATGTTGATTGGGTGTCCCATGATTTCTTGTGTTTGACATCTCCTCATTTCCCAATTCAATGGAAAGATTCTCCACATCGTCTTCCAACTCGTCCTCTAATTCTTCTCCATGCTACTTAATAACTACCATGGCCAATGAAGCTAGATTCTCCTATCCATTAGAGTTTTTTGGTTCATCCACCCATACTTTGTTGTGCTCAGCAGGCTTGATAGGAGGGTACAAAAACAAATGTTTTCTATTAGACCCATGTGAGATGGTCATTCCTCCCTCTCTGCAGTCAATTTTGGCTACAACCATAGCCAGCCATGGTCATCCCAAAATTATTGGATAACTATCTTTGGGCGTAAGGGATTCAATTATCTAGAAATCCATTGGATATTCCCATCCATCCACCTTCACGAGAACGCTTTCGATAATGCCCTTGGGAATAGCTATGGATTGGTTTTCCATCTGTAAGACTGTAGTTGTGGGGCGTAGATTAGTAAGTCCCAATTTTTCCATCACATCCACAATCATTACGTTAATGACTACTCCAAGGTCCACTAAAGCATTAGGTATTGCTACCTCATTAACTGCCACTGTTATAAGTGGACTTCCTAGGTCATCATATTTCAAAGAAGTGGTTGTTCCAGCTAACAAATCAGCCAGATACCTATTTATATGAGCAGTGTTAATTCATTTCAGCTTCCTTCCTAGGGTCTTGATACATAATTTTTTAATTAGTTGGTTTAATTCAGGGATCTCCTTTATCACCTATAACAAGGGAACTTCAATCTGTAATTGCTTAATTTCTTGTATTAATGCAATTTCAATGGGTAAGGTCGATTCTAGAGCATTGTTCACAGGAATTAGTTTCAGACGCTCCAAAAAGGGTGCTTTGGTCTTTCCTTTAGGCATGGGGTCCTTAGGCATAGAATCCTTTGGGTGTTCAGTTGGAGACTGACCCCCCTCCTCTTGAGGTAGGTCAGAAGCTCCTATTGAAGATGGCAAGTCACGCTTCTATTGTGTAGCATCTATTATCTGTTCCATAGATGTAGGTCTTATCATGGTTTCCTCAACAGGATTTTTAATAGGTTCATCAATAATTTCTTCAATAGTCAGTTGTGAAAGTGTTTTTCTAGACCTCAATTGCAGATTTCCACAGTGTATGGCATTAAGTCCGGTGACATTGTCTTGTTCGACGGAGTACACCAGAGTATTTGGGTGGTTATTCTTTGGGTTCAGGATTGGTTGCACCAGAAGTGGTGGTTGGTTAACTTTTTCATTTTGTTGTGTAGTCTGAGGAGGTGGTAAAAGATTTTGTTGTTGGGTAGGAATTCTCCTAGGGCTAGTATAAAATTGATGTTGAGGTTGATTCCATTGAGGAATGGGATTGTGAGGGTACCACTACGGTTGAGGTTGATTAGGCCACTAAGGGTTACCCCAAGATTGATTTTCCCATTCTGGTGGTCCCTAAGGATAAGTTACCCAATTAGAAGGTACTGGAGGTGGTGCCTGAGGCCAGGGTGCTACCCATTGATTATTGTTCCAATTGGGTTGGGGTCTCCAGTTAGGATTGGAATTCTGGCCATAGGAAAAATTGCCTCCAGTTCTTTGATTGACAACGTTCACTTCTTCCTCCACTAGAGTTGTTCTTTTCTTGGAATTTTTGATGGAATTCAGTAACTCACACTGGTCAATGGGGTGATTTTTGTCACACACTTGACAAACGTCAATCTTATCAACTTTGTCCAAGGGAAATTCTCTTAGCAAATGTTTGTTTCGGCATCTGGGGCAATAAATGGATAAAGTTTCATAGTTTTGTGTTTTAGCTTGGATGTTGTCTAAAGTGGTGTTTAACTAGATGAGAATGTCGGTCTTGAAGTTGGCAAGCTCTTCACAATTTTTTCTAATGTCATTAGAACCTCTAAAAGGGGTAGAATTTTTAATTCCTCTTCGGGTTCGTGAGAAATTCTGACATAGTTCCATAATATCATCCAGTACCAATTGGGATACGTCTCCTTTTCCCATTAAGTCCAAACTCCTATGAGCGTCATCATTGAGACCTTTAAGGAATAAGGTTTTCAGGATATCAAAACTTATAACTTCTCCTCCACATCATTTAGATAAGAAGATAAATCGATCTAGGTAATCCTCTAAAATTTCATCCTCATTCTACCTTACTTTGAACAACTCTTTTTTCCTATCGCTAACCCTACAGTAACTTTGATACTTCTCCAAAAAAGTAGACTGCATCCATCCTAGGAGGTTATCGACTAAGAAGACAATCCCATAAACCAGTGCATAGTTGAGTCTTTCAAAGTGGAAGGGAAAAGCTTTAGTTTCTGATTATCATTCTTGTAGTCATATGTTTGACACAAGACTTTAAACTCAAATAGGAACTGATCGGGGTCTTCCATAGACAAACCCCGAAAGGTTGGAAAAAAGGTGGGTGAGATGTTTTTCATTTTCGTATCGTCATCCACATTGATAGCAATAGGATAAGTGAATGTGCGTGGTGGAGGGTTATCGTTACTGTTAGCAACATTTCTTTGGTCTCCCATGGTGTTGAAGAAGGTATGACTTTTGTCCCACGTTCGCTCAGTTGAGCGCGGTTCAAGAGTTTGCAAAAGAATATACTCCTCTACAACCACAAATTCTCTTTCCAGAGTATGTGGGAAGGACCCAGGTTGACCCCGTTTGGTCAATTCCTCTATAAGTTCTTGGTATGTCAACTGAGGGGGTTTTTGGTATGAATCTTCCATGGGGGCCTCATTTCCTGACCATGCAAAAAAGAAGCTAAAGAACTATTTGTACCCCTAGAAGAGGTCTTCAAGATATCTCCTACTAACACTAGAAAAAGGATGTCCCCGACAACGATGCCAAAAAGTGACAGGCTATCGTTAGGTCCTAACAATTTAATGAATAATCACATCATTATATCGACCGAGAAGTGTTCAAAGGCTATTTGCAATAGAAGACATCAATTCTCTCTCTCAGATTCTCTAAATGCTAGTCAACTGAATAAAGATTCTAAACTAGAAGGCCTCTAAACCTAAAAGCAATGAATTATCTATCTAGAAAGAAAAAAATGATCTTAAACTATAAAGCAAAGAACTATAAATCAGAAAAACATCACCACTAAACTAGAAAGCATAGAAACGATTAACTTAAAGAATGCATAAATTGTTGAAGAAGTGAAACATGTAAAGAAATTAGGAAACATTATCTAATGTATAACAATCCAACTGTGAACAAGAAACAATTTAACATAATCTACTGAAGTAAGATGCTCCAAACATTCAAATGTTAAGTTCATAAACTACAGACTTAGCTACAACCTGCAAGCTTGACACTGATAGCATAACATATACTCATGAAAATGGATTTCAACTTCAACTGTTATCTACTAAAAGAAAATACAAAATAAGGAATAGAATACTTATCTATCTATCTATAACCCTCGAGTGGCCAACTCTCGGGTGTGTCTATAGCTACCTCAGATCAAATGCACTAGAAATTCTCTAAGCTAATTCATTCCAAAGACGCGTCCATAGTACACAGTAATTCAAAGAGTGGCGGGAAAAATCATATTCATATGGTAGTTTTTACTCAAAAGACAAATTTGCAACATAATGATAATCTTCTTCTTTATTCATTATTTGTAATAGTTACATATTTATATGAAAAACGACTAACAAAAATCCTATTTTTCAGTCGACAGAGTCTTTTTAACAGATTTCCAATAGTCAAGGGACTTTAAAGCCCATGATATACAATATTAAAGAGGTTTGCATGAGCCATAATTTTTTTGAAATTGAAAAATAATAGAATTATAAAGATTCGGCCAAAACGTGTGCTCTTGGAATTTTGGCGCCCGCTCGCTTGTTTCCGAAAGTATGAAGATTCACATTCATTTCCCTTTTGACTGGAATGGTGATTGGAAGTGGATTTGACCTCTGAAATACTCAAGACTAAACCATTAAATCAGCATAAGTTAGTTTAATTCGATCAACTCCAAGAAATAAAGTTTGTACGCTTATTCATAGGAAGAGGGCACTTATTTTTCCTAAAGGTAATCAATTGTAAAGGTTATTAAGGCTAAAAGGTGTGGATTTACATATTGAGCCCATTATATTAATCAGGTTATTTTTACCTCATCAAATACCTTCAAGACAAGTACTACAATGCTTGATGAGTTGATTCTAGGTCAGAAAGCATCTAAGGAAAAAGGTGGTTCGGGACTTGGAAAAGGTGAAAGCTCAAAAGTAGTTCAAACACCTAATGAAAAGAAGATCAATGAACCAAAGAAGACTAAAGAGAAGAAGAACAATGGAAACATCTAGAATCAAAGAAAAAATGCTAGAGGAACTTTGGTCAGACAACCAAATACTCAAAGGTACTCATCTTTCAATGGTTTTTGTTATTCTTGCAATAAATATGGACATAGATAAATGGAGTGTAGAAGCAGAATTAATGAAAATTTTCCATCCTTTATTGGTCAATGCTTTTCATGCAAAATATTTGGAAATAGAAAAAATGAATGCAAAAGTGAAATGATGAATGTATATAACAATGGTAGGATGATTCAATCCTTCAATGGTTACTATTATACATGCTATGTATTCAGACATAAAGGTAATCAATGTAGATCCATAATGAATGGAAGGAATAATGCTTAGAGAAATGTCATATGCAACAGTTGTAGTAGACCTAGACATATTGCTAAATTTTGCAGAAGCAAAAATTCAAGGATGATTTGGTAAAGAAGAATGAAGCAGTCAAAAAGATTGATCCAGTTGAAGTAAAGAAGAAAATGGAAAATATTTGGAGATAGAAAGAGGAGACTAAGAACAAGGGAGAATTTATACCACCCTCTGGTGCAGATGTTTCCTCTAGAAACTAATCCTAGAGCTATGGCTTAGCAAGAGCTTTGATGGATATCTTATGTCCCCCACTAGAAAAGAGGTGTTGAAGCCACAACACGAAGATATGTAATGAAGAATGGAATGATTGATCTGAGAAGGTTTTGGAAGGAAATATGCTAATGTGGAGATTTGTGGAGCTGAGAAGGTGATTGTGCATATAGTTTTAGGGTTGCCAACTTTATGGGATGAAGAATTTAGTGCAAAATTCTTGGTAGATGAAAGGGTTATAAGCAAAATTCAATAGGGAAAATTCATTTCACAAAGCATTCAAAGGAGACTAGAGTAGTAGAAAAGAAAAGTTGAAGAGTTCAAAGTGTTTCCAAGTTGCAAAGCATTGAAACCATAATCTGACTAGCAAAGTAAAAGGTATTTAATGATTCTTGCATGCCCTAGCTTTCTGGTATTGTTGTTTGAAATAATTTTGAATACAATTTACAATAGCAACACCAAGGGTTGTAGACATTTCTCAAAAACCACAACCTAAGTTCAAAAGATATCCCATCAAAGCTATAGAAGATGACCCTCTAGGCACATTCTCGCATATACCTTATGGGGTTTTACCGTTCGAGGATATTAGGGAATATATTCATGGTAGCATGGATGAAAATTCACCCACTAAGCTTGGGGAATTATGGGAAAATGAATTAATTGGAGAGGATTTCGCCCTAAAGCTAGAGTACAAAGCCCTAGTTGAAAAGAAATTAGATGTGTGGAAAATATTTCCCAATTTCTTTTATGACAACAAGTGGATTAGGATGGCACTAAATAGAATTTACGACTAATTTGTGTGGACTAATGGCCCTCATATGATTAGTGTTAACTACTGAAATTGCACCCTATTGAACTTAAGGTTCAACACCTTAGTGTAACATGGGAAAACCTCTAAGCTATGAGTTACTTGTATGCAGAGGTTAACCTCCAGAGAAGGCCGACTTCCTATGGTATCAGCTAAACTATTGACTGATGAGGAAAAAGGAAGAAAGATATACATAAAATGAAGATAATCTATTCCTATGGTGATACACCTAATTGAAAACACGACTATGAAATTCAGAATTTCAACACTTTGCTTATAATGACTGAAAACTTTAAAAGAGAGGATTTCATAGCTTACTCTTGTATGTCATTTCATAATATTTCATAATAAGGTCATAATGCTCAGACTTTTAGAAGGAAAATGAATTCACAACCATAAGCCATCTACAAATTTTGACACAAACTATGACCTACACTAACAATACTTTGTATAAAGGTGCTGAATAAGAAATAAAGCTATAAGGAAATTATAATACCTCACAAATAACTCTGATGAAATCTTATTGATGCACACAACGTAGAAAAGAAAGAGAAGCCAAAATCTCAAGAAAGTATTGATGTTCAAAGGTCTCCACTGAATTCCATATCCAAGAGAAAATTGAGTTACAAAATTTTGCCAATATGAGAAAGGATTTGCAAAAAATCACTATCTCTCAAAACTGCCAAGTCAAAACTGAGCAACAAAGTGAGTAGTCCAAGACTAAGTACATGAACTCCACCAAAATAGGTTCTAGAACCTATATGAACTCATATGCCCTCAAAATCCTAAGATTTTTCAACAAAATCTATCTCCAAAAATCTCATAATGTTTGAAAAGTCAAGCTAGACTTAAACAAAACATAAAATGTCTTTTAAAAATGCTTCAAACTAAGCTAAAAAGCCTAAAAATGCTCCATATGTCTCTTAACTTCTCACAACTACCCCTAGAAACTTTCCTAATGTTTGCAAGTTGCAAATAACTTCCCTATATTCTCTCCCAAAGTCATAACTCATGGCATATCTTTTTCCCCTCATGATTTGGTCACATTGACACATGCTCTTAATTTCTCTCCAAATCATACCTTAAATGCTCTCCTTATATCGACACCAATTCCTCCAATATTCTTGCAAAGCATAACTATACCTTTTAATAGCTCTAAGACATCACATGGCATATTTTACCTTATTGCATTAAAATAGCATTTTGACTCTGATGATTTATAATTTTATCATCCAATGTCAAAAAACTTCACAAAGCTTTGAAGCTTAATGCAAGATACATAAATCATAAAATTTTACCTCAACGATGTGGGTATTAGTTTAATTGTAAATGCATAAAACAAAAAGCAAAAAACCTTTTGTGCTATCGATGCATTTTAGGGTAAAAACCCTAATACAAAATGAAGCACATTCATTTTGTATTACTTCTTCTGTGCTGAGTGAGCGCCGCCATGAAGGAAGTGAGTTCTGGAAATTTGGGGAAGAATTTTCATTGTGGATTTTGAGCTCTAGAAACATTCGACCAGCAACTTCAGTTGATTTTTTCCTTAGATAAATATACTGGTAAGCATTTTTTAGAAGTAAATTTGAAAGGAAACCTTCTATTTCATTCTAATTTGGGCTTCATGGCCGCTCCAAAGATTACAGAGGTATTTTCATTTGTTGCTTATTTATTGTATCTGCTGAAAAACGCCTTCAGGCCGTGGCTTTCTTCTTCTGTGTATTTTTTATAAATACTTCATTTTTACTTGCCCTTTCATCATAGATGGTTGGAAAATTTTTCTTTCCTATAGTCAACCATATTCTTGCAATTGATTTTCCTTATGAATTTATGATGAAAAGTCTTCTCTTCTTTCTGTATTTGTTCTTCTTTAAGAAAAAAGCTGAAAGAAATCTTTCTTAATATGATAGGTTGCGGCTATATCTCTTCCAGTTGATTCTTTGCACAAAGAAAACTTCATTTTTATTATGCTACTTCAAGGGTTTCATTTTAAAAACTCAGGATTTTTGTTACTTTACTTATTTATGACATACTGCGGCATTATCCCTGGTAACATTCATTAGAAGCTTTAATTATGAGACCCATATAGCCTTGACTTTACACATCTTTTATTCCTGATCCTATATTGGATGCATTGAGTTCTTTCCTCTTCTTGTTGCTCGGTTTCTGATAAACCTCATAATCATTTCTATAACAAAATATTGAGATCTTTCCTCTTTTATGTAGAAAAAAAAAATGAGAACAATTTGGACTTTTTGTATATTTTTTGTTCCTTGTAATTTCTGCCAATATTATCATGATCACCTTTACTATGATAAGCTCATGCAAGATTATTCTATGAATCCAAGGAATTACTCAGTCGAAACAAAATCTATTTTGTCAACTATTCCATGGAAGATGCTACTCTTTGAGATTTTATGTTATGTTTTAGGCGATGATTACCCTTATTTTGATTCCTCAAGTAGCTTTTAAGAACTTACAGTTCACTACAGGATGACAGTATCATTAAGACCTTGTCCACTGTACTTAGTATTTGCATCTTCTGATATCATGATTGTGAACAAAAAAAACCACATTACTGTAGAAAGCCTCTATGAACCATTTCGTGCCCTCCAAGAAAATATGCCTATTGGAAATGGTTCATCATTAATACCCGTGTAGTTGCACCAACCTTGTAACAATACCATAGATATGATTACTTGTGCACAGAATAGTTAAGTATTCTTGAAAAAGAAAAGATTCCACCTTATAGGTAATCACTCCTCTATTATGGCATACCATATGAAGAGTCCCCTGAAGAATTATGGCGTGGCTCCATGCAATACCAAAATAACAGGTTACATAATATTTCCCAAAAGATATATAGAAGTAAACCCAATTGCATTTATGATTTCTGTCTGCACCTTTTCCTTAAATCTATCTTTCCCACTGTTTTGTGCATAATTTAGTGTATTATGTACCATGTGTGATTGTCCCATTAGACTGTTTACTCATGGATCTATTCCCCATGCTTTCTTATTCATCAATATAGCAGATTTGTTCTTGAAGGACTATAAATACTGACTTCATTGATGACTGTCTCTGAAAAACTTCAAAGGCTCAAACTTCTTATAACATCACTTATATCTGCTCCATGTGATTCATGTTAGCTCTCCATTATGAATATAAAGTAATCATGATTGATATCAGCTTTCAAGTAATCCCATATATACTTAAGATATTCATAAGACTGTGCATAGACTAAAATAATGCAATAATTACAATGAGTTGGGCTCAACCCTTGTGGGAGCCACATTTCCACCACTCATTTGATCTGAAGAATATGAATGCACCTGTAGCTGCACATGAAAGAAACAAATTAGGAAATATGATTGTCTTTTGAGTGCACATTGACCAAATGGCTTTCCTAAACACATAAGGAATTCATTGATCTTTTGATGCACATGGAGATAAATTGATGCATGGATAGGTGGATAATATAAATGATCATGTATGGTTATGATCCTTCATTGGTTAGAGTATAACTCTAACACATTGCTTGACTACTGCAGGAATAGGAGCACATGGAAACCATGAAGGATAAGCAACAAGGACAACACTAAAGTGAGACAAACATCAACCAGTGATTCAGGAAATGACTGGTCATCCCTCTACATGCACATTTACTTTCCTTCATTTATTCATGTATTAATTCATCTTTATTTGCATCAAAGAAAAGTCAGTCTCACGGCTTGCCGTGTGAGACACATGTACCTTATCACATTCAATAAAGATTACATTTTTAGAAATATGTGAATCTTTCTGTATTACATGCATATGCATGAATGTAATAGTCCGTAATTGCAATCTTTTTCAGATTTTTCATTTATACATTTGAATGTGATGAAGAAGGAAAATAAAATGAAACATACTCTCTCCAGTTTAAAACAAATTCTACCCTTTTGAACCAATGAGTGAAAAATGGGTAACAATTACAAAGGAATTAATAAGAGAGATAACTAGTTTATGGTCTACTAGACTAGTTCTAGTCTTAAAATCTGCCAAGAACAAAGAGGTAATGGAGAAAATTGGTGCTACATTTGATCAAAGAGCCCTCACCATGAATCCTATTAGAAGTCTTATTGTTAGGAATACAACTATGCTCATCAAATACAAAATCTATTACACCAACAAAGATAATTCAGTTTTCTCCACCACAATCAATGTGACACATGAAATGGTTGAGTATCATGTTGATTACAACTTGTGTGAGTTTCTTAGGCAACAATTGATGGAGAATATAAAGGAGATTAAGAAGAAGAAATATGTGCTCAAGTATGGCACATTGGTAATGTGTTTACTCTTCTACTTCTTGAGGGAAGTTCCTGTGATTGGAAAGGTTAATTCATTAAATACAAGGCATGTTGCACACCAAATAGAAGATTATATGAGAAGCCTTGGAGATATCAATGCTTAGGATGATGCACTTACTGCCTTCTTTGCAATATTCCAAAGAAGAATGAATGAGAGACAGAGGATTCCAAGAAGTGTTGTGGAAAGACATAAAAATGATACCACTTTCGTAGTTTCCACTGATTTTTGCATGATGGAAGTAGTAGAACTGAGGACTATTTGGGTTCCAGAACTAGGCTATGAGGTGACAGAGGCAAAACTTGTTGGCTATGTAGAGGTGCTACTGAATAGTCCTAAGGATGAAAACAAGAAAAAGATATGGAACATATGAAAAAAAATTAATGGAAGTTCACCTAGAATTTAAGAAACCAATTATGAGAAAGAATGTTGACAAGATGGTTGAAATATATGTGCAAGAAAGTAGTCTTTCAAAGGAAAGGGTAAGGTATGCCAGTGAAAGATCTAGAGCTGACATGAGTGCAGTAGAAGCCTCTGGTAGCTCCAGGAGATCAAGTAGATCAACTATCAAAACTCTTCCTATTGTTGGTGAAAAGAGGAAATCCACAGTTAGTCCTCTGATAAGGGAAAAATCCCCTCTGGTAGTTCATGCCACCAGGGAAAAATCAAATAAGTCTACCACCACAGTACCCCCTATTGTTTCTACAAGGAGAGTCAAGCAAAAAGCCATAAGAGAAAAGGAAATTGGCATCAATGTTGTTGATGAAGAGGAGTTGGAAGAATATGAGATCCCTCTGGTTGGGAAAAGGAGAAGTGATGCTTCACAAGGTGAAGCTAGTACAAATAGAAAGAGAATTAACATAGTGGATACAAAAAGTGAGGAGGAAGTTGAGAAAGAGAAGGCAAGATTCAAAATTCAGAAGAGGGAAAAGGAGAAGGAAGCCAAGAAGGCTTCTTCAGAGGAGAAGTAGAAAGGAACAAATCAAAAGAAGTCTCCAGAAAAGGTAAAGAAGCAAAAGAAACCTGAAATGCTGAGCATACTCCTACGAAGCTTGAAGCATTATTCAACAATATAGTGAAAAATGAAATGCTAAAGAAAATAGAAAAACTATACAAATCCCCTCTGATAGTTCATGTCACACTTTATAAAGGAATCGACCAACAACATTTTTTTTTTTGAACTTCGACCACATAAAAGTGGTCTTTATGTTTTGAATTTCAAAATGATGTAAACTAATGAAATGTAAAACTTTTGATGAAGTTTATTCCCATAATTTTTTAGATTTAAAAAAAAATTGTTTTCATTACTTTTTTATCAATTTAAGAATAGATTTTGGAATGCTGAAAATTTTAGAAAAAAGTGACTTCACAGGCCGTCAAGAAATAAATTGAAAAAAATCATTTCTCCCTAATTTTTTTCTCCAAATAGGTAACTTCAATATCTTGTGCATGGAAAAAAAAATCAAATTTTGATGTATATTTTTCTGTAATAACGTTTTAAAGTCAAACTTGTCAATTAAAGTTTTCACGGCATCAACTATTGTCTATTTTTTTAATCATTTTCAAAACAAATTATACCCTTTTGAAGAAGACTCTCTCCTCTTGTGCCCCATATATTTTTAAAAAAAATTAATATGTTTTACTATTTTTTAAAATTTCTAATCAACCTCTTTTTTAAATTTAACAACCTACTTGCATTATTTTGAAAATAAAATATATTAAAACTAATCAAAATATTAAAAAAATTACATATTGGGATTCACCACTCCGGACTCTACAAAAGGGTATTTTTCTTTTTTGCAGAAAAATCATTGGCTGAAGAAATACTTAGTTGAAGTTGAAAGTTTTAGAAAATTCTGAAAAAAGCTAAGTTGGCTGCCAATTAGGATGCCACATAGACAGTTTCAGTAGAAAGAGTTTCTATAGAAAAGGTTTCACCCAAAACACTTTCTATAGAAAGGGTTTCACCCAAAACCCTTTCTATAGAAACCTCACACATTAAAAAATCCAATTTCAAAGCGGGAAAAGGAAAATTTTAATTTTTTGGGATTAAGGTGAAACTTATTTGATTGAAACCCTATGTGCCACATATAGGCCACATGGTTTCGGTCAAAACCTATTCGGACGAAACTTTTTCAGCTGAAAATATTTCACTCGAAACTATTTATTTAGCTAAAAGTGTGACACAACTTTGTGCTTTTACCCAAGGAAGTAGATGAGGTAGATAAAGCTACCATAATTGAAGATATAGTCAAATGCATTGCTATATTTGAGGTAGATATGCATAATATTTGGAAGGATATACTAGATGATGTTTGGAACATTTTTTTAAAAATAAGAGAGGATGCAATAATGGAAAATGAAAAGCTAAAAGATAAAGCTCTAGAAAGAGTTGGTGCTCCCTTGACTGAAGCAGACCAAGCCACATTGACTACCATCTTTAGCAAGGAGCTAAGGACTAAACATAAAGTAAATATTCTTATGGGAAAGGATCAAAATGATCATAATATGATTAAAAAAGAGTGCAATGACAAGGCCGAGGATATTGTACAGAAGTTGGATATGCTCCCAGTAACTAAAGAATGATTAAATGATGATTCCAACGCTCCAGAATCAAATGTGGAAGGAGAAATACACATAGATTATTCTCAACATGAGAATGAGGACAATTTTGGAGTTATTGATGTAGAGGAATACAAAAACAATGCTCCTTCGGATACAAAAGAACCATTACAAGGAAACGTTGAAGTTGAGAATGTTGCGGAGGAAGAAATGGTGATTAGAGAGGAAACTACAAAGGATAACACCTTTATTCCTTTGATTACTCATGATACTATAGAGGAAAAGTCCATTCTCCCACCAATAATTAACGATTGAGGAAATCCAAAGACATCTACTCCTCCAAAAGACTTAGAACAGGCCACTGGTGAAGGTGATAAACATGATGTGAATAAAGAACAAGAGTAGGAGAAAAAAGAAAACATGGGAAGAGAAGATGATGGTGAGAAGGAAGGAGATGAAGAAAATAATGAGGAAAATGAGCACGGAAAGAGGGATAAGGATAAAGGAGAAGAGGATAAAAAGAATGATGAAGACAAAGATAAGGATAAGGCCTCTAGTGAAGAAGATAAGATAGAGGAAGAAGAGAACACTGAGTCCAAAAAGATTGAAGAAATTGAAGAAACCTTGGAGTTACCTAATCCTTTTGGTGAATTTTCCTCTGGTAATCCTTTGAATGGTCTTTTTTCTAAGAAAGTAAGATTCTGACTAGTAGTTTCATCTGAGTTATTGCAGTTTCCCATGCAATAGGGTAGTGTAGATTTAGAAAAAATTTCTCCCATTCATAAGTTGCAGCTAGGTGATGTGTTTCATGCATCAACAAGAAAAAAATTTATTGAAACATATCAAAAGAGTGGTGAGTTGATGGATGAAGCTGTAAAATCCTTGCAAGAGATAACCCCCATAACAAATGTTGATACATCCTTGTCTACAATGGGGGACTTCAAGTTATTAATTGATTCCTTCAAGTAATATGCCTCTGACTTAAAGGGACAAGTTGAAACAAAGGTTGAGATTATGCTTGCAAAAAATAAATTGCTGGATATTACAGAAAAGTGTGCATTTCACACAACAAAGTTGAAGAGAGTTTGAAGGATGTGCAAGCATGTGAGGAAGAGGCAAAAACATTGTTTTTGTATTGCATGAAGTGGTTGGATGCCACACAAAGAATAAAGGATGCCATGGAATCAATTGAGACAAAATTAAGCAATGCTTCAAATGTATATAATCTAGCACAAGAAAAAGATGATCAAACTTGGATTGCCATAGTAGATTTGCATGAAAAATTATTTACCTTGTAGAGCTAGAAGGAAGATAGAATCAAGTAGTTTGGAAAGCTAAGGGACTTGGTGAAAATGAAACATATAACTGTCTCATGTTCCCTTACCGGTACTGATAAAGTCTCAAAGTTAAATATTACTCCTAGTACTATAGAAGAAGGAGAGGAAACCTTGGTTGAGCTTGAGCCTCAATATAGAATGTTTGCAGCAACAAAGAAAAATTGGGAAGAAGGTAAATCTACTTGGCAAGTCATTCTACAAAAGATTCAGGGGTCAACATCTTCGGGTTGACCATTTATATTTTTATGCATTTTTTAAGTTTTTCAAGCTTTCATATTCTTTTGTGAGTATGTGGATGATATAGAAGTTGTTGGTTAACTTTCTAAGGGGGAGTTATAACATTCATTCAGTTATTCCAACTTGTACATATGACTAAGGGGGAGTATACGAAGTGTTGATACCAGTACACCCTTTGCCATTGATGTCAAAGGGGGAGAGATACTTGGAGTGTTTTGGGAAACAAAGATATGTGTAAGGGGGAGAGAAATTTTTTGGAGAATTTTGAGTTTTTTTGTAGAGTATGTTGCCATCAATGAAAAAGGGGGCAATTGTTGGAAGTTTGAGGAGATTAACATGATGATGCAGTCTGATAACATGAATATGGTATGTAAATAATGCATGATGCAGTCTTTTCACTACTGTCAACATTGTTGTGGATCATCCTAGCACGATTTAGAAATGTTTTTGAATACATTTCTACAAGATAAGTTGGTTTGGAAAGTTTAGCTACACAAAAATTTGCCTAAGTATCAAACTTTCCAGTACAATGGTTCACTATGTCAAATTTTGGGTCCGCACTCCTCTACAAATAGAGATATCACTCTACAATTCTAACAATAACTTTTTGAACATCAGATGCATATAAATCCAAGAGATTTTTTTTTAGTGAAGTGTCTTGGAACTTATGAATGACAGAGTTTGACCTGGTGTACTGCAGCCATTTTCTGTACAATGTGTTCGTGTGGGAGATTTCACACTCCTTCGTGGATGAATATTTCGTGTTGTGATGTTGAAGAAAAGCTTCCAAATGTTGGTTGTGTAGGAATTCCATATGGCATCATGTTTTGAGTTTCACGCATTGCGAATTGGGTAAACAAATGAAAGTTTTTGTGTTTAGGTCTTATTTGGGGCCGACCTAACACATTTTGTATTTTGTGAAGGATGAATAAGTAATTTTATCTTATGTGGGATCTAATATAGTTCCATCTCAACCTACCTTGAGGAGATTTGAATTTTTAATTAAGGCATGAAGGTTAGATGAAATTCTTTGAGGATGAAAAGTTTAATTTTGTGCGTTACATCCAATTAGGGTGACCTAATTGATGTTACACTTGATGTGGATATAAGTAGTGGATTAATTTCAGTGTTTTTGGATGGTGTGTGAGTGATGAGTGATAGATGACATGTATGGTGTACCACCTACATGTGTGTGATGCGAATGTGATTAGAGTTGTGTGAATTATGTGAATTTAGAGCAAAGTAGTGCATTGATCTAAATCAGTGCAAATATTTATTTTGTACTTCATTGGAACTATAATCCAACATACTGTAGATGCAATTGTAATAGTTTAGATAGGTTGTAAGCCACACCTTATTTCTTCTATATTATTCTATGTGGGCAGTGAGTCCATTGGATAGTGATTCCACCTGTAGTGAGCATTTATGTAATAATACTATATCCAGATATAATATATTCTGAGCTAACCCTCACCATGGTTTTTCCCATTTTGGGTTTTCCACATAAAAATCCTGGTGTTCATGTGTTATGTGATATTGTGGATGTTTCACGCTTTCATTCATTATTGTTGTTGAATATGTTTTGGTAATTGAATGGCTAATGTTTAAATTGTTTAATAGAATATTGATTCACCCCCCCTCTCAATATTTCAGGTGTTCAACATAGAACTGCATTCCTGACAAAGTTTTAAAGGCGATAACTCTTTTTCAAGCTTGGACTAATCAGAAACCATCAGTTAAGAACTTTAAAGTGTTTGGCTCTAGTAAATGGGCCCACATTCTAGTAGATAACCACATGGCTATGGATCTATACAGAAATCCTTGCATATTTGTTGATTATCTAGATGATGTGAAAGGCTAAAGGCTTCTTCATCCTACCACACATGATTTTCTCATTGAGAGGAGTTTTCATTTTGAGGAGATTCCTTCCAATTATTATCTCAACACTTCTCTCACCACCATCATATTAGATTACTTACATGATGATGATAGTTCTTCAAAGGATGATAATCCTATTTATCATGATGAGGAGTCATCTTCCTCCACTTCAAATGATGATAGTGATGATGAGGGTGCACATGGTCCATCTTTATAGGATGATGATTCTCCTCCTTCTCTAGCCACATGGCCTCTTTGGGCTCATAAGATATTGCAGAAAATAGGGAATTGGGTAGGGGATCCTTCAGATCACATAAGAAAGCGATAAAAAATTTAGGATGCTCCACATATCTTACCATAAATTTTGATCCACAATCCTTTCAGGGAGCTTCTAGTGTCCTCAAGTGGGATGCAAGAAGAGTTCAGTTCCTTGGAGAGGAACCACACTTGGGATCTTGTCCCACTTCCTAAGGGATGGAAACTTCTTTGATGCAAATGGGTCTATCAAACAAAATTTGTAGTAGATGGGTCAATTTCCAAGCATAAGGTTTTCTTGGTTTTCAAAGGATTCTCCCAAGTTCCTAGGATTGAATACTCTGAGACTTTTGCACTAGTCACCAAAATGAATTCCATCCAACTAGTCTTTTCTATCAGTGTAGCACATAGATGGGAAGTTCATTAGATGGATGCGAAGAGTGTTTTTCTTCATGGTGATCTTCATGAGGAGAAATACATGGAGCATCCATAGGGTTTTTTTAGGATCCTTCACTTGTGTGTCATCTTTGGAAGTCTCTTTATGGCCTCAAACAAGCCCCTTAGGCTTGGTATACCAAGATGGATTCCTTCTAAAATTTGGATTCACTTGATGCCATTCTAATCCTAATGTCTACATTTTATAGTAGCATGATACACATACCTTCCTGGTTCTCTACGTCGATGACTTGTTGGTTATAGGAAGTCACTCATCCACTATTCGGGTAGTGAAAAATGCCCTACATAATTAGTTTTTGATGTTTGAATTAGGCTTACTATACTATTTCTTGGGTATTGAGATCACTCAATCTTCTTCTAGTATTTTCACTTGCATAGCCTAAGTACAAACTTGATATGCTCCACAAGCTTCTCATGGCGACTTGTAAGCTTGCACAAACTCTATTCTTATTAGGGGTCAAACTTGAGGCTAAGTGTTTTTCACCCTTGGTAAATGGAACTTTGTATCGACAACTTGTTGGTAGTCTCATCTATCTAACTCATACAAGGCCTGACATTTCATATGATGTAAACATGGTCTCTCAATTCATGCAAGAGTCACATGTGTTGCACTGGAGAGAAATTAAGTAGTTTCTTCACTACATCAAGGGTACTCACAATTATAAGATTCACTATGTATTAGGCATATATTTTAACTTGGTGGGACACACAAATATAGATTGGGAAAGTGATTCTGAAGATCACAAGTCTGCATCAGGGTATTGCTTCTCCCTTAGTTTCAATACAGTTTGTTAGTTGAGTAATAAGTAGTCTTCTATTGTTATTTCATCAACGGAGGCTGAGTATTGAGGAGTAGTTAATGCTACTATTGATTCCATTTAGCTTCAAAAAAATCTCACTGAATTTGGCATTCCCTTTCAGAATCCCATAGTCATCTTTTGTGACACCTAGAGTGTTATTCAAATCTCTCGCAATTCGGTCCATCATTAGCAGACCAAGCATATTGAGATCCACATGTACTACATTTAGGAGTTGATGCATGGGGAGATCATCAATCTCAATAACTACCTAACATTAGATCCAACTGTAAAAATCTTCACCAAACCATTCACTAAGAGTAAGTTCCTTCATTTGCGAGCTTTTCTTGGGGTGTGGTTGGTGTCCTCTTCAGGGGCTACTTAGTCCTCATTTTCTCTCTCTACTCTAGGGGTGTTCTCTCTCTATTTGTGGGGGATTCTTCTTTGGGTGGGAATTTGATATGTACATGAGTACCTAACATGGCCTCATCTATTGGGACGCATCATTTTTTAAATCCTCCTAAGTTGTGCGTAAGGGGAGGTGTTACTGTAGGTTTTTATTTTCCTAGTGGGTTAATTTATTTTCTCTTAGTCCTAGGTTGTTTCTACAATTTTATTAAGCTTCTTAGGATAATAAAGTGAGCTTATTATTTAATAACTAGGAGATAAGTGATGTAGTGTCCCCTTCCTTAAAGAGTGGAACACTTTCCACTTTTGGTGGTTGATTCCAATTGGTTAGATTTTCTATCTCCATCCTCTCCTTAGTTCTATATAAAATCACTACCTAGCTTGTATTTCTCATCTTAGAATCACTTAATGTAATTTTATCATCCTGACATTATAGATCTCTTGGAGTTACTGGTTTGCATTGTTTATGTTTTTCTAGTTTATGTAGCTTTGAATTTTTCTTATAAAGTTCCTTGGTTTATTCAATCTATTTCATATTTCTAACAAAAAGGAAAAAGTCCAGTGTGTTGAAAACTAGATACTATTGGTTTGCATTGCATAAGGATGATATTATGTATGTACATCAATGTGATCACTGCCAAAGAATGGGAAGACCAACAAAATTATATTAGATTTCCTTGCATGCACAACTCATGTTGGAACTATTCGATAAATGTAGAATTGATTTTATAAGACCCATTGATCCACCATCCAAATATAAGAATTACATGTTGGTGTACACAAATTACTTTAGAAAAAAGTAGAGGGGAAATATTTGACACATACAAGAGACAAAAATGTTGCAAAATTCCTTTATGAGGAGGCCTTCACTCACTATGAAATTCTAAGAGAGAGTTGTTTATCAAGGCCTATAGTTCACATTTGATTTGATATTTTTTCATGAGTACGATATCCAATATAATAAGCATACCCCATACCATCCACAATATAATAGACAAGTTGAAGTGACAAACATGGAGTTAGAAAGTATTTTTAGTAAAATAATAGCTTTGTATTTTCATGATTGGGTAGCACACCTTCTCAAAATAGTGTGGGCATAAAAAAATACATGGAATAATACCACATGGCTCACACCTTATGAATTAGTCTATGGTAAGATATTTGTCCTTCTCTTTGAATTTGAGTATAAAGATTTAAGGAGTACTCTTAAACATAGCATAGACTTTTCAGAAGCGTAAAAACAAATAATTGTATAGCTAAATCCATTGGGTGAATTAAGGAAGGTAGTTGTTTGATATAGAGTTTATACAAAAAAAAAATGAATACAATGACATGATATATTTATTAAAATCAAGAAACATTAGCAAGATGATTAGGCATTACTATATGATTTAAAGTATAAAGATAAAAAAGGAAAGATGCAGACAAGATGATTTGGTGTAGATGAGATAGAAGTATTTCCAAATGGACTAATCAAGTTAACAACCATTGATCAATTAAAATTACATCTAATGGTTGATGCTTATAGCCTTAAGCTTTATAATAAGACCTTTGACAATGAAACATTCATCCAACAACTTATTAAGGAAAAAAGACCTATCATTTATGAAAAATCTATTGGTTACTAACAACTAGTTATATAAAATTAGTAGTGGATGAGCCTACTAGCTCTCAAGATACTCCACCTTAGGTATAATTTTATTTCTCATATATTCTAGAAAACAAAAATCCAACAATGAAAACATTCAAGCATTATTGGTTAGAAAACTTATTTCTAGTTGACACCATATCTAATATAGGTGCATTGGCAAAAAGTTTCAATGACTAGATAGGGGATATTAATACTTGTTGCAAGATTTTTATGAGTTAATATTGGTGTATAACTTTCTAAACCAAATATTACAAGTGATCTTGCAACCACTCACCATTTTAAAAAGTCCCTAATGTAGGCCATCTATGCATTGTTGTTGGTGTTCTATTTCTACCCCACTACTATAAGTGAACTCACAACCACTCCCCAATTCACAAAATCCTTAGTGCAAATGAACCCACAACTATTACATAGATTATAAAATCCTTTTGATAGATATTTATTGCAACTTACACTTGCATTATAATATGCATTGTTTTTATGACACTATTGTATGAAAATTTTCAACCAGTACAAGGACATCAGCTTTAGATACTATTCCACTCCATCACCAATGGTTGTATAGTCATTCATCAACACTTACCTACATTTCACAAGTTACATTTAATTGACTTGATAGCTCCTATTTTAGGTTTCCATCAATCTCCAACACATTGATAACACATTGCAAGTAATTTAGTTCATATCTCTATCATCATCATATTTAGCTCAAGTGTACACTATCACATAGCCAATTCCAACTTGGAATAAGTCCTTTCATAACTATCAAATCCATCTTTTATTCGATCAAATCAATAAAATTTGGTAATAAATTCTTATGCCTAATATTGAATGTTATATATTTTGTTAATGATTAATTTTTATGTCATTTAATTACACTTGAATTTTAATTACTGCTTTAGTAAAATTATTCATTGTAATCTAGACTAAGCCTTTCTCATTTTTACCCTATCACCATCATCCCCTACATGCATATGTTTTTCCTTAGTCTATAACATTTGTGGATAAGTGACTTTTCAATGGGGATGTTGGCATGCCTAGCCTAACTCAATATAATATTACTAGTCAATGTGAATGATTAGATAATTATGCAATCATAATTACCAAAAGATATCACCCCAGTCCTATTATACTCACTCATACAAGCTCTTGATATATTTCCTTATGACCTCAATTGTCACCCTTTTTAAAAATTTAAGAATATTTTGAATTCTTTAGAGTTACAACCACTTTGAAAAAATCCTGTCACAATAGCTACTAGTAGCTTTAGGAAATAGAGCTACAAAAAATTAAATAATTACTCACAATATTATTTATTTATTTATCTAAGACACCAATGGATAGTTATCTCATTCAAATAAAATCTATAGATCACATAATGATATAGAATAATCAAGCATGTCTTCCTATCTTCTAAACCTCAATCAAATATTGGATATATATTATAAAGGACTTGCACATGGATTTTTTAGGACATTATCTAATGATGTGGTATTAGTGAAAGGGATAATGATGAGCATTTATAAAGGAATTATTACAAAAAAAAAAAGATATCCTGTAGTTAGAGAGCTATGGCCAAAAATAACTAATGTAGCTACAACTAGGAATGAATTTGCACTACTAGGAGAACAATTTGAGAAATCCTAACAAGTAACTAGGATGATTTCAATACATACATTATGGGTTGAATTAATAATGAATATCACTAAGTATATTACTTGTAAAGGTGGGTATTCATTACTCTATACAGTGCACTTCAAACTCTTAATCCACCCTTAGCACGATAGGTTGAGAAATGTCCCAAATTTCTTGTTTAAGTTTCTTAGAATAATGTCCAAGGAATACCAAAATGAAATTCCTAATTATCTACAATACCACCATCTTATTCAATTTCTTAATGAGAAAATATCGAACAATCCATTTCCTAAATTTTCATGGAAATATTTTTTTATAATGAATAGTATTGAAGATCAAGAACATATATGGCAAGGCCATCATGCAAGAAGTTTGAGGGAATGTAGCTTTGAGAGAAACTAGAAGAAGCTAGGATAAGGAGAAGGTGATATTGCAATAAGACTGAAATGAATAAGAAGATAGGAATGTTGACACCCTCACCCTCTACACATGCAAAAAATAATAATAAATATTAACACACTTCTTCCTCATAACCTACTAAAAATAAATATAAAGTGGCTTCAACATCAAAACCTACCTAATCCAATTCTCACACCATCTCAAGGAAAAGGGGTTGACAAAAGGTACTTATAAATAAAATTCTAAGGTTTTCTTTATTGAGAGTGATGCAAATTCTGAGTGATAAGAATTTTTTATTCAAAGGATGTGTGAATAATTAGAGACATCTAGTGGCTTTGGCTTTCATCTAGATGTAGATTCAAGAACTTCCTCTAAGCCTACAACCCAATAATTTGAAGAACCAATTCTTATAGAATTAGGGAAAACAAGGAGCTATAGGCTACCCTATGAAAGATTGAACAATTATAAGCAAGGCTCTAGTAATATGAGAATACAATAAGTGAGCTAGATATGTTGGCTTAGGTGGTAGAAGAAAAAACAAAAAGCACAAAATCTAAATCAATGTAGTATGTAGTTGAACACTTTTCATCTAATGGCCAACCTAGCACCCTTGCCACTAGTATTAGTGATAATGACCCCCAAAATATTTACAAATTTCATAATTTCAAGCAATTTGAAATAGCATCAACCCAAACGAATGGACCTAACCTTGAAACATTATTATGAAAAAGGGACAGGCTATTTGGTCTATGAAGAATACATGGGATCAAGAGAAAAAGGATTTGGAAGAAAAAATTAATGAGAAAGTAAAAAATAAGGATGTGGAAATAAATAGATTAGGGAAAAGGTTAAGAAAATGTGTGAACTTATTGTGTAATAATGTAATGTCATCCTCCTACTAGGATATATCTGATTTATTCAAAAGAGAAATCTCACAATTTATAATTTATAAAATTTTACTATGACTTGAATTCTAAAATAGATATACCTAGGCCATTTTTCAGAGCTTATCAAGAAAGCACCACTAAGCTACACTATTAGTTGTGTGAATTATTTATTCATGACCTATCTTTGTTATATAAATTAGAATGGCACCCTATTCTATATATAGGAGATGTTCAGTTAAAAGAGTTTTTCTCCTTTATAAGAAGTGAGAAAACGAGACGGGGACATATAGAAAAATATACAGAATGTGAGAAATCCATTCCTCTAAAAATTAGAGGAGAAGCTAATTTTTTTTTAAAATTTATAAAGGAATTGATAAATTCATGATCATCCATATGGTAGCTAAGAAGATTCAATATCATTAGGTTGTTGAGAAAAATATTTACCTAAATTTAGCACTTAAAATTTGGGAAGAAATCATTTAATTTTTTTAAACTAGGATGGTAGGAGCTCACACTTTAACTATAAAGGAAGGAACCCTACTCCATGTATAATTATAGAGTGACAATGAGTAGGGAAACATGATACATTAAATTTTCCAAACAACACTCCCTTGACTACCTTCCTTTGGCCTTCCATCCACCTTTGCTATGGTTTCCTATCCCAATTGACAAGGAAAATATATATATGATGAGATAGATGAAGATTGCAAATGGGACAAGATTGAGGGATGGAAAGGATTCTACCTCAAGCAATGTGAAGGGTTTATAGAACCAATATACTTCAAATTACTTTATTTGATGTATAATCAAAGGCCCTAGGTGCTTAAGGATAGGAAACACCTTAATTTGTGGGGATTGATGAGATCTAAAATTACCCTCATTTGTGATCCTTTTTCTTGTTTTAATTACATTATCAACCTTTTTAATTGATACTTTGATAAAATCACTAAGTTTAAATGTATGCTATTTAATTTGATGGTTATATATTAAAGTAGTTATTTTAAAAATAATATAACATTTCCCATCTTATTTATGATAATTGGCATGCTCATAAGTATTTGAAGTGAATCACAAGAATTTTAGAAAAGTTAACCACTACATGTAGCAACCAAGTTTTGGAAATCTATATTCATAGCTATAGGTTTCCTACAATCATAATTATAGTGTTCTTGTATTTATAATAACATATTCCATACAACCATGAAAAAAAATTCATGCAGTAATTCCATACCTAATTTTGAACCATTGTTTATAACCAAACCAAGACATCCTAAATGGGTCCCCTAAGTGTGAAAGGGGGGAAATCGATAAACTTCCAAGTCTAGGATCTTCTTGTTGTTTTCCTCATTGACTTTTTTGTTAGAATTTCAAAGCTTCAAGGCTATTCATTACTTCATGGCTTCCCTACTAATCTTGACACCCTTCTTTGCTCCTTTTCAAAATTTTCCTACGAGTTTGTTGGAATTTGGAGTTTTGGATCCCTAATGACAACCTTGTTTAGTTACAACCAATCTTCTATATAAAGCGATAGAAATCTACAATAGTTACCAAAAACCAAAGAAGTTTCCCAAACAATGATGATTGATCCATAAACAATGTGATAGGAAGATGCACACTAAACCAAACTCGTTTAGCATTCTACAGAATGTTGGCCCAAACAACTAGGCCGATCCATTGCCAAGGTGACATAAATATTTTTAGAACTCATTCAACATTCCCAAACAATAGAATTCAAAGCTTACAAACAATAGAGAAATGAAAAAATAAATGAGCATTGATTGATACCCAAACGGATTACTCTGCAAGTTGATTCTTGAGAAGAAATTGACTACCTTATTCATCAACTTACATACACTCGAGTTTATTTTGATTTATACAATTCAATTGATTTAGGGATCTTTTCTCTAGCTAACCATCTTCCCTTTTGGAATTTTCCTCTTTTCTTAAACCTATGCTTCTTTGTTCTTCCCAAACCAAAAGCTCTCTCTCCAAGATCAGTTCACAATTTCCTTCCTTCTCCCTTTACCATTTCAAACCAGTTTATTTTTGTCTTTTCCACAAAAATGCACAATGTACACAACTGTCCAAAACTAATTCAAGGATAGGAAGTTGATAGTTAAGATATTCCCAAGAAACATTTACAATAAGGTATGGAAAGAAGGAATAGACTCCAACAATTCCACAAGCCAAAATCGAACAAAAACCAAAAAAAAACAAGGGAAAATAAGAAAACAAAAACTAGGTCTGATGCTCTAACATCAGACTCCCTCGGAGACAAAAAGAAGCATGTGCTACTGCACATGAGATCTCCAGTCAAAAATCACCTTTGTTCTTTTCTTTCGCGTCTTCCAACATCATTTTGGAACAACTGCCACGTGTTCAACCTATTCCCGTTTGTTTTTCTTTTTCTTTTTGTATCTTCTCCTTATGTCTTTTTCATCTATAAGCCTCCAAAACTCCATCTCCCATTCATATATATTATTGTCACAATTTGCTTCCACATCATTTTTGTCTTCTACTTTTAAACTCTTTCCTTCAACAATTTTCTTCAAAGATTTAGAAGCATCATTAGTAAAATCATCAAAAACAACTTTCTTACCATTTACCTTGCATGTGCGCTCCTCAAACTTCTTCCAAGCTACTCTCGAAGGAATGCCAATATTCATTTCCATTGATATTTCATCAGTCAATACTTGTGTTTCTTCATCTTCATTTACATCGTTTGTTTTTGCCTTCTCAAGGTTTCTTGCATCCTCCTGACCAGCATTTTCCTTTCCATCTTCCATTTTCTTCTTCTTTTTCTTTTCTACGAGCTCTACTTCCATGTCAACTTCATGATGTGGCAATGCTTCTTCTTCTTTCAAGGAAACCATCTTCTACCCTCTTCTTTTCTTGACAATATTTTGTATAGGTCACTTCTACTTCTTTTTCATGGGCCAATACCAATCACATTTGTGGCTTCTTTCCTCAAGCCATTGCTTCACCGTGATCTTACACCTCTCTAAATCCCTTCTCAACTCTACTATTTCTTGATCAAAATCTGCATCCTGTCTTATCTTATTGACCTTCAACTTGTCCTTCTTTTTTAGGCTTTCTTTCTTATCTTGATGCTGCATCTTTATCTTTCTTCTTGGATTCTCCACTTGTGATACCTCATCTAGGGATTCTCTTATTTTCCTCTACCCAGTATCTTGGTACCCAGGTTCTTCCTTTTAACCTATAAAAACTTCCACACACACGCACTTTTCAAAAATACCATGAGAATTCTTCCAGACCTTTTTGGACTCTCCCAGATCTTTCCTTCTCTAATACCAAAATGATGACAACCTTGTTTAGTTACAACCAATCTGCTGTATAAAGTGACAAAAATATGCAATAGTTACTAAACACAAAATATTTTTCCTTCAGAATGATGATTGATCCATAAATAATGCGACAAGAAGCTACACACTAAACCAAACTAATTTAGTATTCTACAAAATGTTGACCCAAATAGCGAGGCCGATCTATTTCTAGGGTGACATAAATTTTTTTAGAACTTATTCCACATTCTTAAATGATAGGATTCAAATCTTACAAACAATAGAGAAATGAAACATACAAGCATTGATTGATACCCACACAGATTACTCTGGAAGTCGATTCTTGAGACGAAATCGACTACCTTATTCATCAACACACATATACTTGAGTGTATTCTTATTTATGCAATGTAATTGATTTAGGGATCATTTCCCTAGCCAATCGTCTTCCCTTTTGGCAACGTCCTCTTGTCTTAAAACTTTTCTTCTTTGTTCTTCCCAAATAGAAAGTTCTCTCTTCAAGATCAGTTTGTAATTGCCTTCTCCCTTTACCATTCCAAACCATTATCTTTTTATCTTCTCCATGGAAATGCACAACGTACACAACTATCCAAAACTAATTTGAAGACAAGAAGATGATAGTTAAGAGATTCCAAAGAAACATTTCCAATAAGGTATGAAAAGAAGGTACTGACTCCAACAATTCCACAAGCCAAAATCAAACGAAAACCCAAACCAAACAAAGGAAAATAAGAAAACAAAAAATAGGTCTGATGCTCCTACATCAATTTCCCCCATCCCTATAGTAATTTTCATCCCAAACATCCCTTCCTTGAAATTTTAACATCCCAAAATTCCCATTAACATTTTATCAAATTTCATCAATTTTGTTTAAGTGTTTCAAATTTTTAGTATTTTTCATCACATCTCTGTCAAATTGGTTCTCCTAGCATTCCCTTCTCCGAAAGTCTAACATCTCACTATTTACCACTAATTCCCTTGTAAATTTTTTGTATTTTTCCCAACCTTGGAGACTCAAAAGCATGTTGAAGTCCTTTTGAAAATTTCCTAACTATTAATTTTTAGTGTTCTAACTTTTCCCATCCCCCTATACCAATCCTTGCCATGCGGTATGAATTCTTCTCAATCCCCAATCCTTGACACCTTGAATTAATAAGTTTTATCCTAATGAAATCATGTTGATGTCAATAGTCCTAATAATTCCATGTTGTTGTTATCAATCCATCAAAATTTTAAATTTTCTCATACATCCCATCCTTTAGTATCCATTCCTCTTCATCTATGATTCCCTAATTCCCTAAAACTTTCCAAATGCTTCTAAGAAGTTATTAAGTATTTTAGAGTTAGAATTTCAAACATCCCCTACTTGGGTACCTCTTTCCCTCCAACCTTGAAAGCTTGAAACACCACCAATAACTATATAAATTCTATTAAAGTCAAAATTTTGATCATTCCCTATTATGGCACCATGTTAATCCTTCACCCAAAACTATGATACCAGTATCCTAGTCCCTTTCCTATGTTGGGGTTCCCTTTTCAAGCTTCCATTTTTAACCTTTCTTACTTGGCATGCCAAATATTGGAACTTTGTTGTTCAAGTGCAAAATCCTTACCTACCAATGGAATGACCCAAGAATGCCATTAACACATCTATAACACTCTCAACTACCAAATTATATCTAATGGTAGAAAAAAATTATTCTTTAGGCAAATTAGCATGATTAAAAGGAGGAAAATAAAAGTCAACCCATACTTTAGCTATTATTGTAGAGCGGATACTTGATATGCCATCCCTAGATCATAATTTCAACATATTTTGTGTGTAATTTTTTGGTCCTTGCAGTTAACCCCATGAGTCATCAATGCTTAGAGGTATGGTAGGGGTATATAGGATGGTGTTTCCATGTTTCTAGATAATCCAATTATATTTTGAAGGGCCATTATTCTATAGATCATTGATAAGAATGACTGCTAGGTCATGGGAATTCTCTGCAGTGTACCCAGGATGGATCATAAAATTTATTGATGACCCATTGCCTTCCTCCATGAGTATTAAGGACCCAATATTCATCATTCAAAAGATATTTCTAAGTTCTAATAGATAGATAAGAATAAAAAACTTATCTCTAATATATTTGTTATTCATTGAAGTAAATGTATTCTTAAGCCTTGTAATCAATAAAAGACTAGTATTTTCCCCCTTCTATTGTTGTTTTACTATGTATTTTCTAGGTTTGAGTTGTATTGTGTGTTTTTGTCTCTTTTTTTATGTTTTAATTTTATTGTAGATATTTCACCCCTATTGTAGTTGTATTCTCTTCATAGTTTACCTCTTAACAATGTTTAATAGAAGTTGTTTGATCCATTTCCATCTTTGAATATTGTCTTATACTTTTAAGTAAAGTTAAAACTCAATTAAGTCTTTGTGCACCACAACCTTTTCTTTTTAGTTGTTTCCCTTCTCCCTTTCACCTATGAATTATTAGAGTAGGAGTAGGCATTAATTTTGATTTATGTTGAGTTGAATGAACACATGCATTTGGATTAGAAAGGAACTAGTCTTCTCTAGAGGTTTTTTCTCAAGTTAGCAAGGTCCCACACTTGAGACATCATTCCCATTGTGTTTCTAAAATTTTGAAATAGGTTCAACAAGGGTGCATTTCAAGTGACAATTGGAAATATGGATTTACATAGAACTAAATAACTCAATTCACTCATCCTAATTTTATTCAACAAACTTATTCTTATGACCATGATGTATTGTCCTAATGGAAATGTTCTTCCTCCCTGCCTAAGATTTAGTTTCATAATTTTATTATTATTTATAAAATATGATGTCCCCATCCTCTATGATTAGGAGTGATTATAAAATGTAGTAGAAAGTTATATAATTGAATAATGACAATAGACATATAAAATTTCAAGAATGACAACAATATAAATATAGATATAGAAAGGAAATCTAGAATATACAAAATTTAACATATTTAAGAACATGTACAATAGATTTTGTCAAGTTAATAGAAGATTAAGTTTTTTGTTCTATGAATTCTTTCATCATTAGTGTGTCATGAGTATTGTTGATGGTTCAATTGACACTATAGAACACAAGTAAGCTATGTTATCTTACCTCTCCTAAAAATATAACAAATATGAGATATTTGGTCTCCAACGTCTCTATAGTTGGGTCACAATAAAGTTGGTGAACTCAATATATGTTACTAAACTGTGTGTTTAAGCGGCCTTTGTAGTTTTTAGGTTTGAGAAACAAATTTATCTTTCCTTGAATGATTCCTTTATTTTTTATTACTTTTCATTCACTTTACATGTAATTTAGAACTAAAATTAAACTACGAACTAATAGCCTAAAAATAGGCACCAACTTTATTTACTTGAGTGGGGCCCACTATTTGGAAATTGTTTATTAAATTAAAAAATAATTAGTAATAGAAAAACATTTGTCCAATGATAACTACTAGCTTGAGTTCATGGAAAAACTAATTTGAATTTTAAAATTATTGTTGTTGGGTCTTCTCCTTGTATTCCAAGTAGTCACTTAGACACTTGGTCAAGTTTTCATTATCTAGTCCCTTTAGAAAATCAACTCAAAACTTTGAATCCTTGCACATTTTACTAGAAAGGTATAGTTGATTATTCATATCATTTAAACCATTATCCAAATTCTTGAACTCTACCCTCAACTGAATCAATTGATCCACTGCACTTTTTTCTATCTTCTCTTGAATCTCTTCAACCTTGTTCTTTATTGCTTGATGAATTACTTGTACTAATTCTATAGTGGGCTTATTCATGTCTACCAGATCTGGGCTAATTATTTAAAATATAAAATCCTCAAAATTGTTACGGAGTCTAAGAAGTTATGCTTTCTCTTCTAAAACCTTTTATAAATACAATACTATAAGGCCTTTCTAGCATTTGATTAACTTGGTGTTTGAAAGTAGACACACAATTCAAAGGATGGGTTCCTAACTAAACAGATCACCAAACCTTCACAAAAGGCTACATTTAATTATCAACTACGACTCGTAATCTTTTGATAGTGTTGGCACTATATGTGCATTCAAGGATCCTACTACACCCTATATCGATGAAACATAGGTGGTCACGTATATACTGAAAATGGGAAAATATGGAAAAGGAAATAAAGCATTAAATTGCAAAATAGGGGAATTAACATAAATTTGTTGCTTATGCTATGGGTACTTACTTCTCAATACTATAATTGTAGACACCAAAATCTAGTCTACAGGGACTTCAATATTCTTCATAATTCGTATTCATGGTCATAATTAAATAATGTCAATTATTTAATTATTCTCTAAAGTTCTTCATTTCTTTATTAATTAAATAAATCTATTTATTTAATTAATTTACCTTAACCTTAATTCATCTATTAATTAAATAATTTTAATTATTTAATTAATTCACATTTTCTTTATTCTATCTGATTAATTAAATAAACACTTTTTATTTAATTATGTTATTAATTAACCTTATCCTTCTTTTCAAATTAAATAAATTCTTATTTAATTTACCCTTTATCATATTTCAACTATAATTAAATAAATTATTTATTTATTTAATTATTCATTTTAATCCCTTCGTCACTTAATTAAATAAATCTTATTTATTTAATTATTCTTCAAATATCAAATCTCGAATTAAATAAATTATTTAATTCGTAAAAATCCATTTTAACGCATTCCTCTATATTTAGATAATTGTGTAAGTTATCTAAGTATTCACTCTAACTCGACTCGAGATCTATTTAAATCAGCTAGTTAACTTCGGATTTAGTGTCTAAGTGGCTTTCACGAGTAATCTCTTTGTCATATAATTCAATCATCTAGTTCTAACGTGTTTGCGTGCACATGCGTATTAATTAAATATCTTTATTTAATTAATTAAATCTTGTGTGTGCGTTCAAATAGAGCGTTGCTTTAATCCTATCTTTATCTTTGTCATGCAAAGACTATTCTTCTATTTTTGAATACCAAACTCGAATATTAAATCATTTATTTAATATTTATTTCTATTTCTAGTTTTTATCACTCATGTCAGTACTAACAATTATCATAATGCATGTCTAATCTTTTGATCTCAACCGTTTGTTGATCTTTCGATCCTGGCCTGTCATTCGAATGATCAATTTTCTATAAATTGATCTCTCTTTTATCATTTCAATCTCTCCCAAAATCTTGTGACTTTTGGAGCGATTATATTAAATCTTTGATGTTTCATTATTATCACAATCCTTAGGCTATGCTTGCACAATCATTGAAAATCTAAGGGAAAGTACACTACAAAAGACGAAATGGAGAAGGAAAACAGAGGTTATCCATGGAGTTGCATTCGATCTTTGGTGAGATTGTTTTGTGTTTTAGCTTAGTTTCTTTTGTTCTTTGTTGTTTGACATTAGATTGCATTTAGAGCTTGATCGCATTGAGTGTGTGCTATTTAAACCTTTTATTGTATTTCCTAGATGTTACATTTGGTGAACTCGACATGAAGACACCATCTTCGCGTATCCATAGACTTTTATTCAATTTTTGTAGGTTTTTGTATGGAACGACGCATCTATTTGACGAAACGACGCAACTGACATTCAGAAACGCATATGCTTGACGAAACAATGCAATTGACATACTGGACCGCATCTGATATAGGAAATGACACATATAACGAATACTTACGTATTTGTTATTTTCTGAGCCGCAACTGACTGGTAAAAATCTCGTGATGCATCTGACAATGAAAATGATGCATTTGACTGGTAAATTTTTAGGTTTAGGTTTCCAATTTACAGCTTTCTTTCATGTTTTTATTTTCACTAATCTTCTTTTTTTAGCGTGTGTCTTGAGGAGTTAATGAAGTTTTTGCAGATCGATAGTCGAAGACCAATATCAAAACTACTAATGAATCTTTCTGTAGAATACATGTTGAAGACTATAGTTAAATTTTTGAAACAAATTATTTGGTAGTGTAGAAAATCTTTCATTTGGATTAAAATTAACAAGTGTCTACTATGTTTGGTGCGAAAGCACACTTTGTTATTACCCTCACGATTCGGTATATTGAAGTATCCTCTCCCCTTGTGCATTCATGTGATCCTGGGTGTAAGAGAAATGGGTACTGACTCTAGAAATTGGGCCTATCCTGGTGGGAAAAAGTACTCACCTCAGGATGACTCAGACCGGTAGCACCCTGAACTCGAGGGACTTCCAGCCGATATATAAAAGTGGATTCTTGGGGAAATCCCAACGAATCACGCATATGGTTTTGATGAGATGGATTCGAAAGGGGACTCTCGCCGCATGGATCATGCCCTATGAACAAAATTCCTGAATTAAACACCTTTGTTTGTAGTGTCCAAAATCCCTCTATTTACTGGTACAACAGGTCAGACCTGTGACGTCGTCTCACGTCTTTACGGTTCATGTGTAGAGATGAAAGTATGCCATGGGATGTTCATGGGTACTATAGCTTGGCTGCCCCGAATGGCATTAATGAGCCGTGGAGGGGAGCTAGTGGGGTCATGCTACTAGTCATTCGCCTTGAATAAATGCAGTTAGGGAAACCCAAGTGAGAATTCAGTAAATACTATCCTACATAGCCTAGGATGTGCTTGTCTGTTGTCAAATTAAACGTTCGTTGAGTCCAAATCAAACTGAAAACACATTGTCTTATGATTGTCTTTGTTTGCCAAAACTTGATCACGAAATAGCGTTAGTTCTATAACACAATTCACTTGAAAACTACAACTGTCAATAGAGTCACAATTGTTCACTAGAAAGTCACAATTGATCTTTAGAGTCACATCTGCTTAAATTTGAGTCACATATGTCAGTCTAGCTCGCATCTAGTTAACTTAGAGTTGCATCTGTCAGAACCGAGTCTACTTTGTTTAGAGTCACATCTGTTGAAACTTGAGTTGCATCTATCAGAAAAACTCGCATCTATTTAGTCTTACACCACATCTGATAAACAAAGTCACATCTATCTGATACCAAAGTTTGATTACTAGAAAATCACAATTGAGAAACAAAACTGCATATGTTAAATTTTGCAACGCATCTGCCTCAGGATTAGAAAACTAGAATATAGTGTCACAGATCCAGAACGAACAACCAAACTAGTATCTAGCTTATCCTTTTTCTGATTCTTGGACAAAAACCTGAACGTTTGCTCAAAACTTGCATGATTAGATCTTTTAGGAATCATTCAGTCATAGAGATAGGTATCCTAGCTATGCATCTTACTTTCAGTTTAGAGGTCTTTACTTCCCTTAGATAATATTTTACAGATTCCAAGATAGGCATCCTTTTATGCTTTGGTTAAACCCTTGATTCAACAAAAAAATTCACTGAACCTAATTATCATTTTCTTTGTCCAACATGTGAATCATTCCAGCTCTTCAGTTCAGCTTGGGAGTTCACCTTGTCTTTTAGTCCTATTTTTATCAAGGTTCCTTGTTGAAACAAAACTAAAACTTGGGTTAAGTTGTAGTTGATATATAACCTCTTTTAGAGTCCTTCAGTTTAGTCACTTAGACTTTGCATATCCAGATTATTGTCATCCTAGACTAGAGTCATCTTAGACATACCTTATTCGCACAGAAAATACCAAAAAAATAGCTGCATACATTTATCCTTGATATTCAGAAAATCCCAAAAACATAGTATAGACTGATATCATCCATAGACTTAGCATGTGCATCACTTGCACTTTGAGCTCACATTACATGGTTGAAACTAGATTGAAAAGGAAGGAAAGAGAAAAAATGGATGATCCCAATGAATTCATTAATCCATTCTTGTCTAGACCTCACAAACAGTTGTTAGACAAATACATTACTAGAGATGCACAAGGGTGAGTCATAGTGGAAGAACTAGATGCTTCCGCACAAGACCCTAACTTTTCTTCTTTTGTATATGATTATCTAGCAAACGATCCTCAACATCACTTAGCCAAATTGCTAGTAGAAGGTGCTAAACTACCTCCTAGTTTTGACATTACTACCCTACAAACTGTAACAACTCAGGGAACGAACACCACTACCACTAGTGCTAGCATACCTCAAGTGAATACTGCAATGCCATCTGGAGGACCTACACAGAATTCCAAAACTATACATACATCTCCATTTGGTATACCTACCTCAACACTAGGTTTAAGCTTTACTACAGGGGCATCATCATCCAATCCCTTCAGTCCTCTTGTTGGGAAAAAATGATTTAAAACATTAGCTCCGATGACACCCTCTATACCAACTATCAACACCACTAGCATAATCCCATAAACAACAACTATACCTAGTGTTAATGTTTCTAGAACAACACCACAAACTAGAGTCTCATAGATAGGAGGTATACCCTCCTTTCAGTATGGAAATTGACCTCTCACTTCACACATTCCGACTTACAATCCATTTACACAAAATCCATTTACAAATGGGAAATCAAAATCCCTTTACACAAACCTCTAATGAGAATCCATTCACTAACATTTTGAATCCAAATCCACTTTACATACCCATGTTTAACCAAAATCCATCAAACGACATTGGATATCAAAATACATACATAGATCCAACTAATCCAGCTACCACATCATTAACTCAAGTCGATGTCCTGCAAACACAAATGCAGGCACTCCAAACACAAATGGATAACATGGCAGTGTCAACTAAGAAATCCTTTTCAGCAAAAGATTTGTGCCCCTTTCCATTTGATAAATCATTGTACATGACACCTTTTCCTCATGGGTATTGTTGATGGGTGTTTTCAAACACTTTCTCAACATAGGAAATGTGTATGTGCACTACCTCTCTTGAAAGGAAATCTCCAACAAGAAGTTGTTGAAAATCTCCCCAAGGTCTCTCGGGTGTCACGTCATCACTTGCATGGAACTCCTCAATTGATGTTTGATGTGATTTTTCTAGTAATCACAGGGCGGACTTACGTAGCTGGATGCAGAGTGGATCTTAAAATCTGAAGTTTCTTAGATGGGATTCAAGGTGCATTTTGCTGTAGGTTCGGACAACAGTCTCAAACTTCAATGTTTTCTTCAAGTTTTGGCTTTACAATGTGCAATGAACCTTAGCATAGGTTGTTTCTAAAAAAACAGGGGAAAAAGAGTAGGGAAGAGGGAAGGTTCTTGGATCTACAACTAACTATGAATAGTGATCATGGAGGTTCTGCTATGGACGGCTTCCTTGAAACAAGATTCCACTTAACCAAGAAACCTACAGTATTGTGAAATTTGTGCTATCTTCAAAGGTCTACAAATATTTTACCATTCATCCACCATTTTCATGCATGAATAAAGATAAAAGTTTGAAAGTAGCTTCAAATTTCAGTCCAGACTAACTTTACAAGACTATTTACCAGCAGCAAACAACAAAAAGTATGGACTGGAAGGCATCAACATAGCAGAGATTTCTATAATCACAGAACAACATTACTAAAATCTACTCAAGCAATTTAAATCTAACTTAAAACAGCAATGAAAATCTAAATGAAGCATATAACAATGGAGATTGAATCATGAAACATGTGAAGAACTCAAAAAATGCACCAAGTTAATGTATTTTCATTATAAATTTTTGCAGCATGTCTTTACAACAACTCAACTCACTTTGACAATGAGAGGAAGCCCCCTATTTATAGTGCCCAAAAAGTAGAACGAATGGCCGAGATTCAATCTCATTTTGTGGCCAAGATTCACTACAAACTAGGGTTCTACTTACCCCCAATATATTACAATTTAAAATACAATCTTTTCTTCACCCCTATTTCATCTTCTAATGACAACACTGTAGCACTTTGTCTTTTGCTGATTACTCTTTTTGCTATAGCTACTCCTTTAGAAGTTCTTCACTGACAATAGGGTCGCCCTCCTGCTTCTTCAAAGCTGCATATTCCATGAATTTCAAGATCACCAGCTGGATTTTGTCAACTTCTATGATCTTGGACCGTAGTACTTGATAACTCCATTCCTTGGAGTTTTCCTCAAGCCTCCTCCAGTCTTCATCATACTTGGAGGCGTGGTCTCTAAACAGTTTGGACTGGGTGAAGGCACGGGCAGAAAAACTCATGAAATATGTCGTTATCTCCGTTTCCATCCCGTCCTCCATCTTTTTCTGGAAATGAGGCTTTATTTTCTCTGGATCTACTTGCACCATGGGAATGTCATATCCCATCATTAGCCTCAAATATCGGGCGCAATCGGCCCTAATTTCCTTGACCCATTCGATATCCAGATCCACTTTATCCATTATCTGCTCCAACCTTTCTCTTTTGTTATCAAAGTCCCGCTTCCACACGTCCACTAGCCAATGGTCATCCCTTTTGAATGCAAGCTTGTTTTCCCATGTCATGCTTGGCAGCCGGAGGATAGCCTCGATCTTTGGATAGGTGGATTCGAAACTTGCAGGGAAGTCAGTGCAGAGCCTTCTTGTGTTCTTGAGGGACTGCTGTAAATCCAAGAACTTGTTGGTTGTTCAAATAGCCTGACTGATACCCATGTTACCGACGTATAGAACCTGTCAGAACCAGCTCTCTGTAGTTTTATCCAAGTTCTTTCTCTTTTCCAGTTTGTCAATCTGTTCCTTGTACAACAGTTGGGGTGGAGCCGCAAACGTGGTAGGCATGTCTTCAACTGATGACCACTGTTGGATGTAATCTATCAAGGCGGCTACCTATGCTTTAAGTTCATCTTTTGAGACCTTGTCTTGTTGTATTAGGTTCACCACCGCAGCCATTGACTCCTCTAGATGCTCCACCTTTTTCTCTCTGATAGTAGTCCCCAAGTTAATGGTGGAGTTGTTATAGCTTACTCCCTCCTGGCCTACCACCGGTGTTGCTATTTGCACCGTTCAGGACCTAGAAGCATCCATCGTTACCTTGGATCTAACTTTGGGCTTCTTCTCTTTCTTGGTTGAGATCTGCACTCAGGCTAGGATAGCCTCTAGCCTTGCTCTTGGGTCCTTCAGGGAGGGAGTCTTCTTTTCAAGTTGCTTCTCCAGCCATTCGAGCATGGTAGATTTTTCCTTGGGAAATTCTAGATCACCCTCACCTTCCTTTGTTTGGATCTCTGTTTACTCACCCGTGGGGGCCCTTTCTTCCATTCTAGTGTTGTCTCCCTCTTCCTCATCGGAGTCTTGGACGAACATGGGGTGCTTGACGGGAGGCGTAGTAGGAAATTGCTCTTGTGGGCTTTCTTCTATCTCAATTCCTTTCCCCTTTCCTTCCTCAATTTGTTTGTCATTGTGTACATGCTCCTCTGGCTTATCTTCTTCCACATTTCCTTCTTCTCTATGAGGAGATGACACATCCTCCTGTTGTTCCCCTATAGGAAGCTCCACATTTTTTGTTGCCCTGTCGCCTTCTTGCTCTTCTTCTCTAGGCGGTGGCCTCTTTGCCTCTTCTTCATCGTGCTTCAATTGTCTAGCCATTTCCTCCTCGAGATCATCATCAAAGGTCTGTACAATAGTTCTACCACCTGTACCCTCCTCTTCATCTCCGCTCTCAGAAGATCTCATTTCTTCTTCTTCATAGACCACCCTGTCAATTTTTCGGTGTTCATACTTTGGGTGTTCGTGGTACTCATCGGCTTTCTCCTCCATTGCCTTCGAGGCTTCTTTCTCCTACCTCTCCCATTCCTCAAAAATTAACATTGTGGCCTCCATTGTTGGCGGTCCCGTTGGAGGTTGTGAAGGTGTAGCACTGGCGAGGACTTGTGCTAAGGTAGCTTGAATGGTGGGATCGAGAAAGATCTGAGAAATTTTAGAGGGGACAATCTACATTTGCCACGAGAAATCCTCCAGTAATGCTAGTGCGGGCATTGGCGTTGTCACTGCTGCCAGTGGGAGTGATGTAGTAGGTGACATGGTAGAGGAAGATTCAATCATTATTATGGGCCCCGCTGGGGGAGAGGAGGTGAGATGGACCAAGATGTCCACTGCAGGTGGGGATGTAGCAACCATGGCCTGGGAAATAAGTGGAAGGGTGGTGGAGATAGGGAAAGCTGGAGGAGGTCTTGGCTGATCTGCCTGCCCTTCCTCACCCTCTTGAAGGGGATCTTCCTAAATTGGTGGTTTCTCCATGACGCTTCCCATCCGCTTGGGCCTCTTAGAAGGTGAGTCTCCTGAGTCTTTCCTTGAATAAACTTTGGGGTTTGGAGACTGTTCCGCTTTAGTCCCTTTCCTCTTCTTCAATCTTGTGATCAGAGGAGATTTGGATGTCCTGCCTGTTGAAGTTGTAGCGGCGACATCTTCCATGGCACTAGGCTCACTCTTGAGCCCTTCATATGTAAGGACAACCCCTTGTTGCTTTAATCGGGTTACTTTTCCATCAATCCATTCTTTGGTTCGAGCCATGATTGGTTTAGTCACAATGTCAAGGTCATCGACCTCCTATTCATCCTAGTCTATCATTGGCAGTAGAAAATTAGCGACTGCGGCATACCTAGGGTCCATGACGATGCTCTCGTCCTCCTCAACCTGGTCTAGTATAGGAAATAGTTGTACCCTTCTTACAAAGCATGCCGTCATCTGCATGTAATTCCTTGCACGCACCTCCTTGTCATCATGGAAATCTACCTAGAAATCTTCAAAGTGATGTAGTTGGGCATACCTTGGTCGTAGTGCCTTTCTTATATGCCCATATGGGTCCATCCATGGGCGAGTAGTGTGTAGGTGGAAATGGTACTCTGCCAATTCCTTTTTAGAATTCCCAGCACACTGGGAAGTTTGCAATTTATACATCCCCTGACCAAAGGCTAAGGGATAAGGAATCCCTGCCAAGTGTTTATCGCCGAGGACTGAATGTATATGTTGTAGCTTCCAGGAAAGTTCTAACAATATGATCCGGTCATTGGGGTACCGAGGTAGCTTATTCGGCCTTTCTGTGAAACCTTGGGCATGAATATATGTGAATTTGGGGAACTGTATGAACAAGAATGTGTATTGTTTTAAGAATGCTTGTGTGCTATGTGAGACCCTTCTCTCAAAATATCCTCCTAGCAACCTGATGATGTGGCTGATGAAGGTGCCATTCACCCTGCAGTACTCCTTCTTGAAGTTCCTGAATTGTAGCTGGGGATATCGGTCATAGGCCTTCAATCTTCGGCCTGAATCCTCATCGGGTGCCACAAATAATCCACTGTATTGCCTCTGCTCAGCCAGTGAGTAGACCAAATATGAGGTCATGTAAAATTTAGAGCTCTTCTTCACATTCATAAATTGCTCGTGGAAGCAGTCGCTTATGATGCCTCCCTAGTAGAATGAGGCTTTTGTGGTGACATCTTTGTCCCCACGGAGGATTTTTTCAACAAAATATACCATCCACTCTTGGAAAAATGTAATAGTGGGGAGGCCCATCACCCTGCTCAACATGGTTACTAGGTCGTGGTAGTCCTCAAAGAAATCACTGCGAAAGAGCTCTTGAGGGACCTTCATAGCGCTGCCTCTTTTCTCCTTGAGCCAGTACTGATTTATTAATTTCTTGCAGCCCATCGGGTTTTCATCCCATGTTTCCTTTCCTTCCTCCATGGTGGGCATCTCCATCTCCTCAAAGGTAGGAATGTGAAAAGTTCTAGTAATTCCCTCAGCCGACATATCAGCGAGGACGTTCCCATCTCTATCAATGATGGTTCTTGTCTATGGCTGGTAGGCATACCGGCAAACCATGACCAATTCAAGGTCTATGAGAAACAGGGAAAAGCCTGCTACTTTTGCAATCTCACTTTTCCTAATTGATCTAGCATTATCAATTTTTGGGTGGACTCTAACCCTTTGTTTGAACTCATCAATATCGACGTGGCTGATATTGGTGTCTATGATCTCCTTCCAGTCAGTGATGATTTTTGAATATAGAGGCTCACCCTAAAACTGGAACTTCATATGATCTGTCTTATCTTCCACGAGGAGTCTTTCCTCCTTTCTTTCCTTTGTCCTTTTTTGTAGCTGCCCCCAAGGGACCTGCACCTAATTCCATATATCCTACAAACATAGACATAATGAGTACAACCAATTACAACAGCATCAACATTAGTTAAAATCCCATGGACGAAATTCAATCGGACATCATATGATCAATGAAGCTAAATTTTACTTTTAGATGTCATTAGTCACTTTCTAAAGGGATTTTGGAGAATCCGGGCCAAAGGGGTTGGACTTCCCTGGCAGGAATGTTGTCTTGAAAAGGCGAACAGGCTGGGGTGATCCGGGCGACTTCTCCCATCTTCACATTTTGATGGTTTGAAGGGCTCGTGTTGAAGAGGGCTGAATTTAAGCACGTGGGTCTAGGTTGTTTTTCAAATTTGAGGTCATTTTGGTCAATTTGGAGCATCTGGAGGTTCAAGGTCAGAAAGTTGCTAGGACCTTGCTGTTCAAAATGACCTGAAAGAAACAGAGTTCAGGGGTCAGAAGACGGCCAATGATTTTCTTTGAAATTCAAGGTGCCCAGGCCTGAGGGAGTGGGAAGGCGTCAGGGTTTCGCCGTTCAAAATAGCGGTCATTACACGAAAGCCTAGAAGGAGTAGCCCGGCGAACTGGACCTGGCAGAGCGTTTGGCCATGGGTTTTCCTTGTGAAGTTTCTCTAGGCGAATGAGGGGGCGGATCCCGGAGGCCCAGAAGACGGGCTCACTTCGTCCTTTTGCATTGGACAAAGGCGAACAGAACCTCGGCGGGTGGAGCCTGGTAGGCAAGGATGAAAAATGGAGGGTCAGTACCCAGGAGGCGGGGGGACGCCACCCCACAACCGTTTCAAATGGCGAAGACTCCACGATGGCCTACGGATCGGGACCCGGTAGAGCATTGGCACAACCCTTTAAGTTTGAATCCTCAGACTACAAATAGGACAACAGACCCTGGAGGGTGGAAAGGCACACTCACTTTGCTGTTTGGGAATGACGGGGGTGAGGCAGAGTCCCAGGGATGAAAGTATGACGGGACGAGCTAGGGATGGACGAGGGCAGTTCAAAACTTGCAAATTTCAACGAGTGAGATTTGGTGAGTTAGGGCTCGGGGTTCTGGAAGGCAGGAGCCTTCCGCCATTTGGGAATGGCGAACACCCTGAGGAAACCTAGAAAGGGAGTCCCAATGAGGTGGGCCTAGGACGCTGAAATGAAGGTCAGAATTCAAGTGTTCAAGTTTGATAACTCTAACGGCGATCGGCCAATGGATGCCTAGGGTGATAGGCCCAAGAGGGCATTTCGCCGTTGGAAAAAGGTGTTTTGTTTTCAAATTCTTAACGGTGATAGGAGGGGTCGGGCCCGGAGGGCGCGAACGCCCTGTGCGAAGGATGACAACGACATGGTTTGGTTCCAGCCAGATCCTTGGAGGTGATTTTGGATTTTTTTTTAAATTGGAAGACATGGGTTTTGTAGGCCTTATCGTGTTCTATCAATTAAATGCATTTTAGCTTATTTTATTCGTTATCTTATGTGCAAGATCATGAAAACCTCTCAGGAGGGTAGACAACAAACCTACCTCAAAATTCTGATGGGAGAAGACGTGAAATCCACTAAGGGTGGTCAAATGATGATCTTGGACATGAGGGCGACGGGCGACGGATGCACTGATCTCCTATGGAAATCACTCTAATCTCTTCTGGAAAACCTGACAAATGAAAATCACAAGTCAGCCCCTATATTTATACCCTCATATGCATTTAATGCCCGTACGGTCGGCCAATTGTTTGGTAGATTTCAAATTTACAGATGATGGCAGGAGGTTTGAGGCCCAGGGGCCAGAAGGATGTGGGTCGACAGTTGTTTCAAACTGCACTTTGGAAGCCGACGACGAAGGGAGACCCAGAGTCCGGATAGCGGAGCGTCGTCAAAGTTTTTCCACTGGAAACAATGAAGACTGAAGGGAATTTCGGGGACGAAAGTCCGGTGGACTGGTCCCGATGTGGGCAAAGGCAATCCGAAACTTGCAAATTTTAAACCGGCAGAAAATAGGGAACCAAGGCTCGGGGAAACCCAAAAAGGGAAACCCGGCAGGGCGGGCCCACCAAGCCCCAAGGCCACTGGTAGAAGCAAACTGCCAAGGAGAGTCTGGAAGACTCTAGGACTCAACTAAGATGAAGGGGACAAAACATAGTCAACCAAATATGGGAGCTCAAAGGTACATTGACCATCTGGGACACCAAAAATGGGGGCACACAAAATGAGGTAGTGAAAGAATGACCCAGAAAGGCGAAAGAAAAGAGGGTCCCCATTCTAAACAGGGCATGTGTGTTGGGGGCACAACAGGTATGTCATACCGAATCTGCCCAAGTACAATAGAAAATGAAATTTGATAGAACACATAAGGGAATTTTTGACCATGTGCATTGATGTCACCTATGAACCCACTTATCTTATGATACTATTCCCAAGAAGTCTTGTAGGAATTGCACTCGAGTGGTTTTCAAGTCTAGACTATGGCATAAAATCATGGGGCGAATTGGTTGAGAAATTCATTCAAAACTTCTCCTTTAACATTGACCATGAAATAAACATAGCAACCTTGTGTCATACTACACAAGATGAAGGAGAAACTTTCATCGCTTTCTCCCAGAAATGGAGGACTATAGCCAGCTGATGTTCCGTCGAGATACCTAAAAAACAAAAAGTCACTATGTTCCAAGAAAACCTCAATCCAAAATTGAAAAGTAACTTAAGGGTACATTGTTGCACATCCTTTACAGAACTAGTCAAAAAGGGCCTCATTATAGAGAAAGATCTCATTGAAAAAGGATAACTCAAGACACAAACACCCAATAGAAATCCAACTGTGCAAAACACCCCCAATGACAGAAAAAAATTTGGTCTCGGAACAAAAACGTTACCAATGATGGGGTAGTTGATGCTAAAGATTTACAAGCAGGACCGATCATCACATTGCAAGGACCTAACCCCTCTTCCAACACACTTAACATTGTCAATCAACCTCCCAACATTGTCCAAAACACTCAACGTCCACAACAACAAAGGAGATTTCAAAAACATGAGTTCACTCCCTTAGGGGAACCCATCAAGACAGTATTCAAACAATTGTTACAACACAATCTTATACAACTTCAAGAGCCAAGACAATACGATCCAAGACAATTTAAACTAGTTTGGTGGGATGACAATGCCTTTTGTGGTTTCCATAGAACTAAGGGACACAACCTTCAAAATTGTCGTCAACTAAAAAACATCATACAGGATCTTGTCGAGAAGAAAATCATTGAAGTTAGCGGACAGAAACAAAAGTCATCCAACACTGGTCACCAAGTCTTTTCTGATCCACTACATGACCATGGGAAAGGAAATGTCCCTTGTTCGAGTAACAAGACCAATATGTCGGCCAATTATGCCAATGTCAAGCATGATTATAGTAGTGGAAAAATCATAAATCACCTTAGTGCCGCCGATGAGAATATCAATACCATTACCATAAATACAACTCCTGAGTGTGTTGTCAACACTCGTCGGACTAAGATCACTATCCAAGGCCCTCCATCATAGCAAACACCACAGACTTCCAAGTTGCAATATAACTTACTTTATCAATTGGGGAAGACCCCAACCCAAATCTCCATATTGGAACTGTTACGTATCTCCCCTGAGCATCAATCCATTTTAGACAAAGCTTTACAAATCACCACTGTCCCTAATGATCTCGATGTCAATCGTTTCCAGGAAATAGTAGGCTACTTGACCAATAATCATCATGCCATGTTCTCTAAACAAGACTATGTAACTGAGAAGACAAATCATAACGACCCTTTACATATTGAAGTCCTTGTTGATGACACCAAAGTTAGATGAGTTCTAGTAGACGGAGGAGCAGGGTTAAATCTGTGCACTTTAAAACTGATTAAGGAATTAGGTTTCTCAAAAGCATGCGTAGACACAACCCAAATTATTGTCATTAAGGCTTATGATGATGAGGAATGAAAATCAAAGGGGGTGGTGACACTTCCTATCAGAATTGGTCTTGTAGTAATGGAGATAAAATTCCAGGTCTTGGATCTCACCCTTCCTTACAACCTTATATTAAGCAGACCCTGGATTCATGCCATGAAGGCGGTCCCTTCCACATATCATCAATGTCTCAAATTCCCTTACAATGGCACTAAAATAACAATAGATGGTGACCCAGATCCATTCCAATATTGCACCAATCTAAAAGAGATACCCCAACGCCAAGTGCCAGTAAACCAAGAGGCTTCATTGTTTAAGTCATCTCACTATGTCGATCCATCCACTCTCACTAGAACATCCACTTAACCTTCATTTCCTGCCACTCCTAGGGTCGAGATCCAAGACAAGGGTTGTGGATAATATTACATGAAGACATCTTATTTTCTTAGCCATTTGATTCCTCCTAAGTCATATGGTTTACCTACACCAGATAGGAGACAATCTATGGTTACTATACACATTCCTCCCACAACAACTTTCACTAAATGGGGAGAATTAAGCAAGGAAGCTATAAATGTTGAAGATGTCACCTCCTAGTTGTATATGGGAGACCCTGAGGAACCTCCCTCACTTGATCAAATTCCTACATATCAAAGAATATCTACTCACATCACCAGTCTTAATGCCACCTGTTGAAGGACGACTGTTGATTCTTTATATTTCAGCAACCCATTCATCACTAGGAGCATTGCTTGCACAAAATGATGATGAAGGTCATGAAAGGGAAGTATACTATATCAATCAGACTTTGGTAGGTTATGAGCTCAACTACAATACCATTGAACGTGCTTGTCTTGCAGTAGTATTTGCTACTCAAAAACTAAGCCACTATATGTTAAACCATCAAAAAATGTTGATTGCCAAGATAGATCCTCTAAAATATCTTCTAAGCAAAGCAACATTAATAGGGCAACTAGCCGAATGGCTTATGATACTTAGTGAGTATTATATCTAGTACGTAGAGAGAAAGGCTATTAAAGGACAAGTAATTGTTGATCAGTTAGCTGATGCACCAATACAATCACATCACCCATTAGTTGCAAACTTTCCTGATGATTTTATATTCACCATTGACACAAACACAACTTGGAAACTATACTTTGATGGTTCACATACAAACCATGGCTTAGGGGCTAGTATCCTATTTATCACACCATAGGGTGATTCCATCCCTAAGTCATTCAGGATTGCATTCCCATGTACCAACAACATAGCAGAGTATGAGGCTCTAGTAACAGGGCTACGCATGGTAGTCAAGTAGAAAATTAAGAACCTATAGGTCTATAGTGATTCTCAACTAATAATTCGATAGGTAAATGATGATTATGAAACCGAGGATGAAAAGCTTGCTCCTTAAAAATGCATGGCAGATAGTTTTAAGGAGTACTTTGACAAGGTCAAATTTCATTAGATACCTCATGTTCTAAACAGGGCAGTAGACGCTATGGCTACTATTGCATCACTTCTCAACATTCCTAACAACGTGCCTAAGTCTGAGTTCTTGGTAGAACAACTTTTGGTCCCAGCCTACGATATCCCAGATTCTGAGATGGTATGTGACATTGTTGGTCCTGATTCCCCATGGTACAAAGATATCTATGATTACCTTCATGCCGAATTCATACCCCCTGGTCTTTCAAATAACCAACGTAGGACATTCCTTCACAAGTCAGCCAAATACACCATCCTTGAAGACACCCTATATAAACACGCCTTAGATAATACCCTACTAAGATGTCTTGATTCTGAAGAAGCACAAGCAACCTTGCATGGGGTGCATGAGGGTATATGTGGTTCCCATTCTAGCAGTCCTACCTTAGCTAAAAATATTATGAGATTGGGTTACTATTGGCCTACTATGGAAAAGGACTCATATGTCTTTGTTAAGAAATGTCGCCAATGTCAAGTACATAGAGACTTGATACATGCACCAACACAGGTGCTTCGTCCCATAATGTCACCATGGCCCTTCACCCAATGGGGACTCGACCTCATAGGTAAGATCCATCCCACATCATCCAATGGCCACAAGTTCATCATAACTGCCACCGAGTATTTTACGAAGTGGATTGAGGCTATTCCCATGACATACATCACTGGCCCACAGATCTCTAAGTTTATCCTGAACTATATCATCTGTCAGTATGGTGTTCCTCAATCCATTATCACAGATAATGGTCGTCCATTCAAGAACCAAGAAGTTTGTCATCTTTGTGAAGAATTCCATATTCAACATCATTTTTCCACCCCATACTACCCACAAGGTAATTGCCAAGCAGAGGCATCTAATAAAACTATCATTAGAATCCTGAAAAACACTGTTAATGATGCTAGCCACAATTGGCATTTACAGCTTAATCCCACTTTATGGGCTTATCACACAAGTATATGTACCCCCATTGGCACCACTCCATATTCATTAGTATTTGGTTCCAAATCCATTCTACCTATTGAGGTCGAGATTCCTTCCTTGAGGGTATCCTTGAAAGGGCACATTGATGATGAAGAGTATCGAATATCAAGACTACATGAGTTAGAATTCCTAGATGAGCGAAGACAGAAGGCACTAGACCATCTCCAAGCATATCAGAATTGCCTTCATCGTAGCTATAATAGGAAATTCTTGAACAAAAAATTTGACATTGGTGACTTGGTCTTAATGGAGAACCCAAAGAATCAAGCAGAAAGAGAGAAACCAGGAAATTTTGAACCTAACTGGTTAGGACCTTACATTGTTATAGAAGCCTTTGGATCAGGAGCATATCAACTCTCTACTCCTGAAGGGGAACCATTTTCCTCACCAATCGACAGTCTTCATCTGAAGAAGTTCTACGCATAGCTTATGAGAGCCTTGTCTTAATTATCAAAAATACAAAAAAATAAAAATAAAAAATCATTACCTAGGTGAAAACCTGGAAAACAGGCATCTTGGTAACATCAAAAAAATTAGAAAATCCAGAAAATAGTAAAGAGAAATAATTTTTCCAATAGTGAAAACCACTTCGGTGGCACTTTGGATAAGTACCATGGTGAAAACCTGGAAAACAAGATCCATGTGTAGTTGACTTTGCTCCTTTGTCTACTATCATTCTAATCTAACTTCCATGTACATAGTCCACATCCCTGTACATAGTCCACATCCCTGTACATACTATTTATCCATGTACATATCTTTCCCATCCATCACTTGTACATACCATTCATAATAAGTGGTAGTCTTTCCCATAACTTGGAACGATTGAAATCGAGTGCATTTCATATCCCCCATTTTATCCTATTCATAATCAATTGGTCTTATACTTGACTAGGGGAAAGCATTGGACCTATTCCATATTGGTTCAAAAATTGTCTGTTTTGAAGACATAAAACCATAGAAAAAATCCAAAAACATCATAAAATGTCCTAAGAAAATACAAAAAACATTAGAAAACTTCAAAAAGACAAAAAAATTGAAACATGTCAAAAATCCAAAAACAGAGTCACAGTTAGTCACACTTGTCGGTCTTTTTCATTTGTCGAACTACGTTGCCTCTGTGATTGAACATAGGAAAGGCCATTTGTCGATGTGCCCCTGAGGCATTAGGTCAGTCCTTTTAGGTTTGTCTATAAAAAATCATGATTCTATGACAAGGTCTTTGCGTGTATAACATAGGAAAGGCCATCAATCAATGAGCCCCTGAGGCCACACTAGGTCAGTCCATTAGGGTTTGTCACATTCACTATCACACACATCTTCTATTTAAAGTCAGTCTTGTTAGTCAAATTCAAGTTGAATTACGAGGTCTCTATGTGTATAACATAGGCAAGACCATCAATCGATGAGCCCCCGAGGTTGAACTAGGTCAATCCTTTAAGGTTTGTCATCACACACAATCAATTGTCAACACATCATATCAAGTCATGCATTAATTTGGTGAACAAGTCAACAATATCATAAGTCAAAACAAACAAATTTCCAAAGTAACAACCAAAACAGATCAACAAATGTTTGCTACAGGATGTGTCCTTCCTGAAAACAACCATCATCAAAACAATCGACCTGTGTCTTATTCAGGATGAGTCCTTCCTGAATACCGATATCAGAAAAACAATCTATGTCTTATATAGGATACGTCCTTCCTGCATATAGATAGTGTCAAACCAATCATCATAGCCTTACACAGGTTATCACATCAATGGCATCAAACTCAACGTCTTATATGATACATGTCTTTCTGAAACCAGGATTTGTCATGCCTTATATAGAGTCATAACATCGAAACTAGACTCAAAGTCTTATCCAGTATGTGTATCTCATGAAACCAGGATCTATCAATCAATTCTCTTATCAATCAAAACAAATCAAACAAACAGATCAAGTTTTGGAAAATATTTTATTGGCTTTTGACTTTATGGCTTATTTATCTTATCATTTCATTTGACTTTATGATGGGAATTATGTTACTACCTTTCTTAAGGATGTCCCATGAAGGATTTAGAGAAGCAATGATGTATCACAATTCTAGTTTCTTTGACTGTTGTTTGTGGATTATCTTTTATTTTAAGCTTGGAATCTTGTTACTAGCTTTCTCAAGGATGTCCCATGAAGGATTTAGAGAAGCAACGATGTATCAGAATTCTATTCTCTTTGACTGTTGTCTGTCAACTGTCTTTTAAATCTAATTTTGAGTCATGTTACTAGTTTCCTCAAGGATGTCCCATGAAGTATTTAGAGGAGCAATGACGTCTCATGACCCATCTTTTATTTTTTTGTTGTTTATGGTTTGTCTTGACGAAAAGACTGGGGAAAATTTTCCCTTGGTATGAGTTAGGACAATCCTTGTCTACGATTGTCTGTTGTTAGCAAGTGGATGACCTTGCAGACCTTGATGTAAGTCATATCATGGTGTTTTTCTCCATTTGTATTAGTCCCTCCCAATGATGATAAAGTGCAATGCCTTTAGTGATACAACGAAACATCAAAGATTGCTAATACTAACATCCATCTCATTTCTTTTATTAATCCTTCTTTCCACACTAACAGTTCTTCTTTCTTGCATTATGATGGAGTCTTGTGACACACAAAAATATAAATCATCCTGCATACACATTCATGTTAGAAATATCATTTCCAAATCATACATCATCAATTATACAAACATCTTGCATTTGAAATATACAAACATATAGGAATTTATCATATCTAGGACATCATGGCATAATAGACATTCATCATCGTAAATTACATATCATAAGCATTACATGTATATAACAAATGTAAATACATGCATCACATTACATCCATCATCAAATGTATAGCATCACATGTAGAAAGTATTTTACATATAACATAATATTGCATCTCATAATCATAAATAAAATTACTAACATCCATCGACATCATAGATATTAATACATACATCGTCACATAGAATCAATATCACATCATAGGCTGCATAAACACATCATAAAGTAGATATGATCATCCATCACATAGGAATATCATATAGAAAATGTGCATAAATAAATGTTTGCATAATCAATAAATAGAACTACATATCATGAGAATTGCCACCAAAATCATATATATATATATATATATATATATATATTGCTCAAAAGTGTCACATCACAATGTCATAATGTATCAAATAAATATGGAAGCCCGCAGGCTATATGATCATGATACAATGTCTCAGTACATATCAAGAAATGTCCCTATCTGGAACTGTCACTGCTCCCATGGCTAGAATGTGCAGAGGAATGATGTCAAGATCCTAATGATCGGTGTCCTGAAGAAGGCCTATCATATGGACCAGATCTGCGTGGCTACTCAACCCCCTATGTGCTAATTGTCTTGGTGTGGGTCCTAGTCTGAGACCTGCCACTGCGTGCCTATGAAAAACTCAGAGCCCGTCTCTCTGGAGGAACTATTGCCTCATACAATCTCTATAATAAGAAGCCCTCTCAAAAGATCAGACTAACTCTCTAGAAAATGCATCAGATGGTCCACTACAAAGAGCTCGGATCTCAAAAAATTGTTGCTCGGTCTCCTGTCTCTAAGCAACAGCCTGATCCCTATCCATATAGGCTCTATCTCTCTCTATCTGAAGTACATCTCGCTCGGACATCAAAGCCCTCATCTGCTCCTCCAAAGATGCAAGCTAAGCATGAAGTGTCATAGTGTCCAGATCAATTGTCCATGTGTCATCCTATCTCACCCTCTCCAAACCATCATCATCATCCTCTAACTCCTCCAAAATCCTGTCTCGAACCTCATGCTCCTAATCATCCTCCTCCTCATCATCATCCTGATACACACCAAGCAGACCAAGGGCATCTACCTTGGCCTCCTCCCTCCCCACTTCTTCCTCTACATTCTCCTCTGGAATGTCCTACTCTACGACATGCTCCTCCCCAACAACTCTAACATGAACCTCATCTCTTCCAATCTCAACATCCACCTCCTCCTCAACTCCGCCAATATTTGGCATGTGCACATCCTCTCCCTCCCGAACCGCCTCATGGATAGGTGATAAAGGTGGACCTTGTCCCCTCCATCCACATCTCCCTCTCCCACCACCTCACCGACCACCTCCATGACCATCTCCATCATCACTACAACCACCACCACCTCTCTGACCTCTTCCTCTACCACACTTGTTGCATAGTCCTGTCCCTCTCCGCTCTATCGACGCATCCTGATATGGGTCTGTAAGGGGAATCGGCCTATGAATGGCCCACCACTGATCATATGCCTCGGTGGTACTTGGATCTGCCAAACCATCTCTCCACCCCCAATGCAATGGTTGCAATGCATCAATATCTACCTCGACAGTAGCTACTGGAATCTCTGCACCCCATAGTGTAATCTCTCGCGAGGACCTTGCAAAATCTGCTCGTCCTTGAGGCTCATCCTGAACCTCTCCAAACTGATGCAACACCTAATCTAGAAAATGTCTCTCTATAATATGAACATGTGAAACTGTGCTCCAAATCATAAATTGTGTTTGATGGCAATATGTCAAATGATCATCCTCGTCTGACCACTATGGACAACCCAAGTATGGTCTCCATGTGAACTATACCATGGTATCAATAGCATGTCTGAAGAATCTAGTATCTCCAACATGGTGCTAAGTATTAGCCCCCGCATAACGGAAGGAATAGGGTGCTCCAGGTTGCACATCAATTGTAACCGGTGGACGAAAGATATCGATGTGTTCCCACACCCATACCATAAGGAGCGTGGTACCACAACTCATAGACTGTGCCTCTCGGTAGGCTATATCATGCAAATGAAAATATAACATCGCAAGAAGACAAGGGCCCCAAGCATAGACCTCTAGCCTCTCTAACATCCCTACCAGCATCTCTCCCCATCCCATAGGAAATCCATGACCTCGACGGTCAGGAAGAACTATGCCACCTATCAATGTACACAATAACAATCTAACTGCCTATACCTCTGAGCCAATACATGCCACTTAATCTCATAATGGTCAATACCTAACTGTCTAATATCCTCATGGGGATAATAGCTACACATCTCAGAGAATCCTCTCTGAGTATCATACATGACTCTGGTCCCTCTAATAGGAAGCCTCATAATCTTATAGAAATCCTCTAAAGTGACAGTAGCCTCTCCCGTAGGCAGGTGAAACGAAGAAGTCTTTGAATGCCACTGCTCGCACAACGTAGTCAGCAACCCCCGGTTTGCCCAAATAATGGGCATGTCTGTCACATGGAAGAGACCCAAATTCCATAGAAACCGTCTCTTTGAGCTCCGCAAACCATCACGGAAGTTGAAAGTCAACGGTCTTGACTCTCTCATATAAATAAGGTCCAAAACAACCTGCAATGGCTTATACATGCCTCATGTCAGAATCAATAACCTACCCTACTTCAAAATGACAAAATAGCATCCAAGTCAAATGCGTCATTATTTTACAAATGTGTTTCAAGAAAACAAATGCATCATTTTAATTTGCAAATGCGTCATAAAATATCACGTGTCATTAAACGTCACAACTGCGTGCAATAATAGCAAATGCATGTAAAAATCAAATGCACCTCTTTACATCTACGCATAGCGAACATCTAACCTAAATGCAAATGCGTTGATTAAATGAAAATGTGTTGAAACATTTCCGAATGTGTAACAAAAATCTACATGCGCCTATGCTAAATGCAAATGCGTAGTTATTTCTCATAAGCGTCGAAATAAAAAACAAATGCATTGAAATTGAAAAAACTACACTAAAGCACCAAACGTAAACATTCAAATGTGACATTCTGCATACAAATGCATCGTTTATGCACTCAAATGCGACGTTTCAAAAATGTGACGCATGACAAAAATTGCAATTAAACGCATAAAAAAAGTGCGAAAACCAAAATTTCAAAAGTCAAAGACTGAGTGCATACTGGGGGGTTGGCGTCGGCCGACCGCCTGAAGGTTCAGATCCTGTAGGCTCAATGGTGGGTGTGCGGAACATGAGATATCTTCATTGAAGGTCTAGAGCAAAAATCTCAAATTTCAAAGCTATGTGGGTAAAAATGAATTGGGTTTTACCCCATTTTCTATTTATACCTAGGGTTTTGGTGGCATTTCTTTCTACTGACTACGTAAACTTCCAACTTTGCTTATCCCGTACACATCCCTAACACTTCCAAATTCAAATTTGTCAACTCCACTGCATTTCTGGCTATCAAATAGACTAATCGAGACTATTTCCAAAAAAATTGAATTTTTTTAAAAATTTGTCACTTTTCCCGAGGGGGCATACCTTCACCTGTTTTACACCGAGGCATGACTGGGGCATATTTTTTATCGATTTTCTTTGGCACAATGCCAAAATGACATTGTATCAAAGAGGGGCAAATGTAGACACTGAAATCTGGTCTAAGCCTGCGACTTCAATATTCTTCATAATTTGTATTCTTCATGGTCATAATTAAATAATGTCAATTATTTAATTATTCTCTAAAGTTCTTCATTTCTTTATTAATTAAATAAATCTATTTATTTAATTAATTTACCTTAACCTTAATTCATCTATTAATTAAATAATTTTAATTATTCAATTAATTCACATTTTCTTTATTCTATTTGATTAATTAAATAAACACTTTTTTATTTAATTATGTTATTATTTAACCTTATCCTTCTTTTCAAATTAAATAAATTCTTATTTAATTTTCCCTTTATCATATTTCAACTATAATTAAATAAATTATTTATTTATTTAATTATTCATTTTAATCCCTTCGTCACTTAATTAAATAAATCTTATTTATTTAATTATTCTTCAAATATCAAATCTCGAATTAAATAAATCATTTAATTCGTAAAAATCCATTTTAATGCATTCCTCTATATTTAGATAATTGTGTAAGTTATCTAAGTATTTACTCTAACTCGACTCGAGATCTATTTAAATCGGTCAGTTAACTTCGGATTTAGTGTCTAAGTGGCTTTCACGAGTAATCTCTTTGTCATATCATTCAGTCATCTAGTTCTAACTCATTTGCGTGTACATGTGTATTAATTAAATGTCTTTATTTAATTAATTAAATCTTGTGTGTGCGTTCGAAAAGAGCATTGCTTTAATCCTATCTTTATCTTTGTCATGCAAAGACTATTCTTCTGTTTTTGATTACCAAACTCAAAGATTAAATCATTTATTTAATCTTTATTTCTATTTCTAGTTTTTATCACTCATGTCAGTACTAACAGTTATCATAATGCATGTCTAATCTTTTGATCACAACCATTCGTTGATCTTTCGATCCTGACCTGTCATTCGAATGATCAATTTTCTATAAATTGATCTCTCTTTTATCATTTCAATCTCTCCTGAAATCTTGTGACTTTTGGAGCAATTATCTTAAATCTTCAATGTTTCGTTATTATCACAATCCTTAGGCTATGCTTGCACAATCATTGAAAATATGAGGGAAAGTACACTACAGAAGACAAAATGGAGAAGGACAACAGAGGTTATCCATGGAGTTGCATTCGATCTTTGGTGAGATTGTTTTGTGTTTTAGCTTAGTTTCCTTTGTTCTTTGTTGTTTGACATTAGATTGCATTTAGAGCTTGATCGCATTGAGTGTGTGCTATTTAAACCTTTTATTGTATTTCCTAGATGTTACAATAATTGCTAACTATTGAATCTGAACTTGCAACTAATTGATACTACTAACTTATGACTTCTAGCTTCTAACTCCTAACTTCTCCAGAGAATAACTCAATGTAACATTACAAAATGTAATGTCATGTCCCCCGAAATAGTAGCATTGCAATACGAAGCATAGAAAATGAGATAAACAAAATACATGTCAAAGACATTAACTATTTTATTATCATAATTATAAGTATTAAATTTAATGTTGTAATACCAAAATATAAATATTAGCAATCTCATTTTAATTATGATTACCAAAATAATATTACAATTATGATTATAAATATAATAGATATTATAATATACATGTCATTAAACAAACATATATTGTTTTAGTAATTACTATAATAATAATAAAGAAATCATAAAAGAAATAGTACTGAAATATGTGACTAAATAAACAAATGACAAATATAAATATTATTATAATGCAAAATAGAATTGTTAATTGTAATTATTATAATAGTAATATACATAATAAAATTAATAATAGTTATGCCTCAATTAAGTAAATGAATAAATAAATATTACAATTATCATAATTAATAAGAACCATTAATATCATTTATTATAAATATCATAATAATAGAGATTTCACAAGAAAAAAATATTACAAAATAATATTAATAAAATATTATTATAATTATAGTCATAAATATTATAATACATATAAAACCACTAGTTTAAGAATAAATATTAAGAAATAATATTTATATATTGAAGATGTAATGCTGCGATTATTAGTGAAAAAAAAGGATTAATTATAAAAACAGCAGTTTGAAAAAAATAAAAATAAATAAATAAAAGTGGTTTAAAAATAGTAATGAAGGTTTAAATAAATGTTTGTGTCTTTTCATAAGGACATCACTCTTGAAAAGATGTATCCTTTAGCATAGATATAAAAAGACATTGAATGTAAGAATCAGAAATAAGGAAAGGAATCAATTAGAAATCTGCATAAAGCAGCAGATTGGAAATTGGAAATGAAATAAACTATGGGAGATTTATTTGATTAAGTGTTATCGTCAAGAATATATTTGGGGAAGTAAGTTTTATATATATATATATATATATATATATATATAGTAAGTGATTATTGGAAGATTAAAATTAATTAGAAATAATTATATATTTATACACGATCATTGCAATAATGATGCTTGCAGCAATTATTGAGCCTTATAGGTAATTACGATCATAATATAAAAATGGATAGATTAATATTTATGATCAATTAAAGGTAAGGATGAAGGAAGACGATTAAGGAATAAGGAGACACAGTAGTTCAGGTGATATATTCACTTAGTAATAATAGTTAGCATTTTCTAAATATAAGAACTAGATATTGTTAATTTGATTATTGATAGAATGACTTCCTTTAATCTTAGAATAATGAGAATTATCATAGGAAATGATGAACTTAAAGAAACATTGGTAAATGAAAATATATTTGATTATAGGCATGAAATAAATCTTGGATGAATGCAAATATATCTGATTGTTTAAAGATTGTCTACTATGTGCTTGTAAACCTATTAGGATGGACGAAACATGGGTGAAGTTGGATTGCCTAAAAACCCCACTTTCAGCCCCTTAGGCCCTAGACAAGGGATTGGGCTTTGCAGCCCCTTAGGCTCTTAACAAGGGATTGGGCTTTGCAGCCCCTTAGGCCCTTGACTAGGGATTGGGTTATAGAAAGATGGGGGTCCCACCTAGGTCTCTGCCCCTTAGGCCCAAGATACGGGATTGGGCAAGAGAAGGTGGTAGGCCTTAGGCCACTTGGACTCTATGGTTCCTCTCCCCTAATAGGACGAGTGTCTTCTGAGGTGTTACCATGAGTGGAGTATGCAGGTACTAAGCCCCTAGGCAAGAAGGATTGTGATGGACAACCTCTTGAGTTTACATGAGGGCTTCAGGGCGGATCCACCTATGGCACTCCTCTTATGTCTTCATTAATTGATTTATGTTTATGAATATATTGTGGATATCTAGATATTATTGCTAACAAATATGTGTATGTGGAAATGTTTTTAAATTGGTGAATGCAGATTTCAATCTAGGATTATTTCATTAAAGAAACACATTCCTTTTGGAAAGAAGAGACCCTAAACCTAATCAACAATCGAATTCTAGGGAAAACAAGCAAATACAAGAGAAAGGCTAGGTAAGGGACATTACAATGTAACATTACAAAATGTAATTCATGCTATTGAATATTACTCATGAAATTCCCATGCATATAATTGAAATATTATCTACAATGAATTCAATAATGTAACATCTAATCTGGTAACAAAAATAAGGTGGCTTGGAAGTACCTCAAGTGGCCCTTGCTCGAGTTTTTTTAGCCCATAAAAGATATCAAATATGCACTACTTGATCAAAAAATCATGACAACAAACCAAACTCTTTTATTGCATGAAAACTGGACTTCTTACAGTTTGACAAGAATCTCTAAAAGATTTCCCATTCAATAGTACATATCTATTGTAACTTGATAATAGAAAAACTAACAATTGACTATTAACTAGCAAAAACAATCACACTATTATTACGACTAGCTTTGCTCCTCAACTATAGATCCTAATATATAGGCTCGGGAGGAGTCTTATTCACACAAGGACTAAAAACATAACATTAATGCATACTTCCACTCTCCCTCAATGATAGGGAGAGGAAAAGTCTTTGAAACAAAAACTATATAAATATGAAATAGAAGAAAAACCAAACTAGGACTCTACCCCTAACGGTTAACCATCATCACAAGGACATGTTTCTTGGAAATTTTCACATCATGGGTTACTCCTATTTGGAATAGACTTCTTCTTCCAATTGTCTTTTGGTGGATAAAAGTGCATTTGTGATGACTCATGGTTGACTGTTCAATAGCCATCTTCACTTCCTTTTGGAACTGTCGTTCTTCAATTATTTTGGCTTCTCCCCTACAACCATAGTCCTTTATTGTGGGCTATAAATATAGTTGTTGCAGGATACAATCTTTTTGGCTACAAGATGTTAGTTTTTCTACCAAGGCATTCACTCATTAACAATCAAAATTAAACCATAAAAACATACTAAATCCTATGAACATTCATACATCCACACAAGCATATATCAATATATCATATTTATATTTCAACATATTTAGGTCTATCAAATTGCATAAAAGGCATATGAAATATGTATGAATCCTTGGAAATGTTTGTGAAACTTGGCAAATGAACTGATAAAATAATAAATTGATGAAGGAAAAACTAGCCATTATCTAGATCCATCACATATTAATATATCTCTCTTGAAGGATATTTCTTTGATAGTGCTCTCAAAATAGTCCTTATCATCTAGTTGCAAAATATTAGTATCTACCAAAACCTTAAATGATAGCTTGCTCATTTCCCATAGTAGTGTAAATTCATATTCGTACATATCATCTTTTGATCTCATCAACTCTATGAAATTATCCATTATTTGAATCAAATGTGTAGCTTTTTGGTGATATTAACATATGGTTGAACCCACAATAGTGAGTCCCACTTGTGGGACATCTCATTTTTGAAGGTTTTGGGAACTAAAAAGTTTCAAACACCTTCAAAGGATTTTCTTCAAATGAAGGTGCCTTTGAATGAAGATGGTTCACAAAGCACCTTAGAACAAAGGGAAACCGTCAATCAAAGGTTAGCTTCATTTATGAAATATTTTATTCCTTCATGCACCCATTCAAGGTCCTTCATTTGAAGTTACTTCGACTGAAGGTCCTTTGGCCGCCTCTTCTCTTTATTTTCTAAGAATTTACTTAGAATTTTCACTTCAAACATTAGGTTGAACCTTGAAATCGAATCAACCAAAACAATATATTTTGTGGGTTTGTAGCACTCGAAGTAAGCTTTCAACAAATATAATATTGAATATATTTGATTTTATTATCATATTTATTTTCTATTTTCTAGTGAAGATAGGATTTTCAGCAATTGTGAAGGTCTCCATTCTACATACATATAAAATAGTAAAATAGATAATCAAAAATTTAAAAAATATTTTCCCTCTACATATTTATGTTTTTATTTCAACAAAAAAATTTAATTCAAGTGAATACACAAAAAATTATGTCATATCGAATGAACCTATGTCTGAATTATAGCTACTCTCACTTCAAAAACTTATAAAAAAATTATGCAACAAAAAATTATAGAAAAATATTTATGTTGTGAATCTATATTTAAAGAATTATGTTGATATTTTTATTCACTTACTATAGCCTATACTAATGCAAGATCTTGTACTTTTTGTGTCCTTCTCCTAGTTGCAAAATCCTACTTGAGCTAACTTGGGCTAATGGGAAAATTTTACACAACTGAATCTAAGGCTACTTGTTGTTATGGTGGATAGATAAGAGAAAACTTTACTACCTATTAGTAATAAGGAGAAAGAGAAGACTGCATTGGGGACTGTTACATAGGAGGATTTTCTTAAGGAGGACTTAGTGTAGCGCCTTGTTGACAATCCTTGGGAGGAGACTAAACTATATCCTACTCTTTTATTTTATCTCTCTCATCTATTATATCCTTTATGGAAACAATATCATGTAATGGTCCAATCTTATAGGGTAGAGATAGAGGTGTCTACAAAATATCATTTCCTTTCTTAATATGTTCCTCCGCATGTCCCACTACATCCTTGATGGTTTCCTTGGGTTGTTTATCCTTCTTAATTTCTAAAGTTCTTGGAGCTATAGAAACTAGATCCTTAGGTGGTGACTTACTATGGGGAGGAGAAGGAGTAATCTTAGAAGAAGAGGATGATAGGGTAAATTCAAATAGAGTAGGCTCTAGACAACTTGTTGATGATAGGGTAAATGAAAGCACCATTAACCCTTTTGAAATTCTTATAGGATTTCTTAAGTTTAAGCTAGGTGTAATGCTCCCACACTCTTTTATCCCAATTCCCTTCACCTTATGTACCATATTTTAATAATTTTGGAAATTTTGCATGTCTTTCTAGTAAGTAGATAATATAATAAGTCATGTAGAACTTCTTAATAGCATGGAAATTGGTGAGTTGGTCATGAAGGTTGTCACTAACAAGTTGTGCTCGGTTAAAATATTTGACATTTTTAAGAATGACATAGATGTAACGGTACATCCAAGTGTGATAAGCCTAAGATTCATGCTTCCCCATAACTCTACTTAGTAGAGTAATGTTGTCACCAATTTCCCCTTGAAATTATATCCTAGTGAGATACTTCGGAAACTTGGTGAAGGCCTTTCTTGGCTTTGTTAGTTAGTAATTATTAAGATGCATCATGGTTTTCTCTTCCTTCTCAAATTTTTTTCTAAGATTTATCATTTAATAGAGTATTTAGCACAGTCTTCAAGGGTAAATAGAAGATGTATGGTGCAAGTTTTAGGCTTATATTGAGCATAATATTTTCATCCTAATCTCTAGAGGTCTTGGTGTTGGGATCATAATGGGTTACACAAGCCAACATTAATTCTAGGCACTAAAGGGTAGTTGGGAATCTAAAAATATGTTCCAACCTAGATTTTGTTTTAATTTAGGACCTAGTAGTAGTTCCATCTCCAAAGGTCCTATCATTGAAATAATCTAGGTCAATATGGCCTAGGTCCATGTTAGAAATGTATTGCACAACAAAGGTGATTTTGGAGAGCCTATGGATTCCTTGGAACTCATACTTCATTGTAGAAAGGACTTCCTCTAGTTTTTTGATTGCCTTATCAATTGTTTTGCAATAGAATATAATGAACCTAATGAATTTCCATATTTAAGTGTTATACCCTTCTATCTAGGCTTTGATGTATGATAGGAATCTAAAATTTTCTTTAAAGGTATAGGAAGTTAGATATTTTCACCCAAAAAAATGGTATTTATTCATAGAAATTGGGTCTAGGAGTTGATTTGGAACAAGAAATTGGAACTTGATCTATGAAGCTAGTAGGTTTTAGGTCATGGGTTGAACTATGAACTTCGACCTAAGACCCAATTGGAAATGGTGTAGGACTAGTATAGAAAGGAAGACATAGAATGTGGAGATTGGGAGGAATCGGGAACTTGGAACCAAGTCCCACATTCCTATCATGTTCTAGTATTAAACTTGGAATACACATGATAATGCTTATTATAGAAATAGGTTGTGGGTCATAGGAGGAACCTAGAACTTGGCACTCGGTTCCAGCTCCAATCAAGTTCTAAGATTTCATGGGAAGCAATGAAGGATTGTAAGAATGATGGAAATGCAAAGGCATGAGTCAGGTAGAAGCGTGAACTTAAAACAAGGCTTTGAGTTTCAATCACTTTTTGGTGTCTAACTTGGAGCATATGAAAAGGATTATTATGGAAAATAAGTCACGGGTCACAAGAGAAAACCAAAACTTGGAACTAGATTCCAAATTCCAATTGAGTCCTGAGACATGACTAAAATCAAAAAATGCTTGAAGGAATTTTTTATTATGAGTGGGTCATAGGAGCCAAGTTGGAACATGAACTTGGAACACTGGTCCCAAGTCCTTGGTTCCACTCGATATTGAGACCCAAAATGGAAGAAGTGGAAAAATATGAAGATTGATGAATATGGGTAGGTAGGTATGTGAATTGGATGGGGATGAGGACTTGGAATGTTGGTACCATGTCTTCCATTCCATTTGATGTCTAAAACCCATAGTGACCAAAGAGAGGTCACGTGGTTGAAACCTTGTGAAGGTAAGGAAGAGGGAAATATCCAAAACTAGAGTCAGAGTTCAATTTAATCCAATAAACATAAATTATAAAAAATATAACATATTGAGAACAAAAACTAAGGAAACAAAACCAAAAATCTAAGAAACAGAGGAAAATGAAAATTCCATCCCTAAGACATGACTACAACTAGGAGAGAAAAAGGAAAATTTCATCCCTCAATCCATTGTTGTTGCAAGTAAATCCTAATATTATAGAAAGAAGTAAATCATATATGATAAGAAAATGTTAGAGTAGAAAACCAAAAGACTTGCCTCACAAAGGAAAACCTGATAAATAGTAAGTAGCAAGCTCACAATGGCAGACAAGGGTTGGGGCATAAAATGTCATGATCAAAGATCCACTCCAAGTGGAGAAATATAACCAAAAATAAAAAGGAAAAGGTATCATGAAAAGAGAAAAGGAAAGGAGGCTTAGAAATTCAAGTTAAGGGAGATATAAAAGGGAAAGAATCATATAAACCTACATAATTTTTGTACAAATATGCGCCATAAATGTGTAGAGAAAGTAGGTGGGAAGGAATGTGAGTCACAAGAGGAAGAAGTGACTTAAGAATTGGTTTTAAGACCATCTCAAGGTCCTCCACCTAGTTGAATATTGGGAGAGTAAGACTTTGAGAGGAGTGAGAGTCAGGTTGCAGGAAGTATCAAGAACTTGGAACCTCCCATCGAGGCTCACAACTTGACAAGAACTTAAAGAGTTTAGGAGACCTTAAGAGTCCCAAAAATTTAACAAAAAATCAAAACAAAAAATAAAGGAAGGGCCGAGAGGGACCCTAAAGCTAGCTCAACCCAAAGGTACAAAAAAATAAAGAATGAAAATGAGAAAAATTGGGGTACCCAACATCCATAAGAAAAAATGATGGGGTGTGTATGCAAGGCATAATAAGTATTACAATAATTCTAATCTAGTAAAAAATTTATTCAAATGAAGTTAGAAAGGTGTTGTTGTATTGAAGCAAAGATCCACTTAAGGTGAACTAATTTGGGCCTCTATCTTGGTTAGCATAAATTCTTGGATTTTTGGTAGAAGCATATTTTATTATAGTATCTTAGTGAAGTGTTAAAATTTGTTGGCATAATAAAGGATAAATGACCAATTATAATGTATATTTAAACAACAAAATAGAGAAATAATTCACATAAAAGAGAAATGAATTCACATAAGTGAAAGAAAACAAATTTTAACCATGGTTCACCCTTTGGGATACATCCAAAAACAACAACAGTCCAACTTTTTTCAAACTTCCATCAATTGCAGATACAAATAACTTGCAGCAATATGTTGCAATGTGCAACATCAAACTACACTCAAAATTCCCTCACGTGTTGTTGTATGTTACACACCATAACAATGATACACTTCACACACTTTTTTGCATGTTCATTCTCCTTCTCATGTGACTATATGTATCCTTCCATGCATGCCTTGCTACTAGCTACTTCACAAAGTCATGACACCTCAAATTCCAAATTTGCAGCAGGGAAACTTCTTGTTTCAGGAAGTTACGAATTAGTTTTTCCAACCGAAATACATTAGGAATTTACAATGAATTCTTTATTAGAATAATAGGTATATGTTTTCCCCCCTTGCACTCCCTTGTTAATGAATTTGGGGGGAAACCATGCTAGGAAAAGTGACCAAAATATTAACTTGGAGCATGATTAGGCTACACATACCAACATGAATTTTACTAACCTACAATATTTTTATATTGCATATTGTTTACAAATACTTTTTCTCATACGAGAATCAACATGAGACCAATAAAAGCTCTTGCAAGCATTTAGTAGAAACTAATACAAGATATTTATGAGAAAAAACACTAGAAATAACCTATGGAAGACCAAGAGTCATATCTTAAAAATCCACTTTATTTAGAAATCACATCCATATTAGAATCCAATTATAGAAGACCAAGAGTCACAACTTAGAATTCCATAGTATATGTATGTATGGGGATATGAACTTGGGTCTCCATAATGAGAACCTGACGTTTTAAATAATTAAGCTCAACCCCTTGGACAAACCTACAACATTTGCATCAAATTGTAGCATTTAACCTATAGTGACTAGATTAACCTATAACTTCTAGTGTTTAATCTTTGGTTTGTTTTAGAAGAGATTTTAATTTCTAGAGTAAATTTCCTTTCTGAAACAACACTCACTTTCCTATTTTAATTTTTTATTTATTTCCCTTGTACACAACATTAGAGTCTAAATCTCCTAGGAACCTAATAGTGTACATACAATACTAATACCATGTCAAAATATGTACCTAGGTTAATAAGTAAATAAGATATCATCATGAACCAATTGGTTTCTTGAGCAACAAATACCCTATCCCTCAAGTTATGTGTGAGCCTTAGCTACACAAAGCTTAATTGGGAATTGATAGTTCTCAACATCAGTGACAAATAAAATATTTTTTCTCTTTCATAAGCATATATCCTTGATGCCAATATATAGGGGCTACATATTTATTTTTATTTTTTAGTGTCTATTTTTATTATTAATTTTTAGTTTATGGTAACTATAATTTAGACGTAATTTCTTGTAAACCAGTATTTTAATATCTTAAAATTGATATTTTTTATTGAAACAAGGACATTAATATAGAAATTCATGTATTATTTAAAAAATAATTGTCCTATTTTGTTATTTTATTAATGTCTTGATTAAGGATCATTATTTTTAATGAACCCATGTTAATTAGAAAATAGAAAAAATATAAAATATAAATAAAATGCAAGAAAACTCATATATTTTTTTAGAGAGATTACAAATATAACTATTACCTAGAAATTTTGTGTTTTTATGACATAATATGACCCTAACAATGTGATCCAAAGTGGGAAGTTTAGTCCAATTAAATTAATCCATATTGTTTGGAGGTAAAATATTGTCATGTAGGTGCCACATAAGGGGGCTTTGATCTAGGAGGGCTTGGTCTAACCCCCTAGTTTGAACCATGTGCCATGTGGAATAAAATAAAAAAATTGTAATGATATGAATGGATTATTTGGGTGGTTTTATAAATAGAAACACATATTTTATATAAAGACCATCTTAGATCTAAGCCCTTGTAGATCAAACCTAATGCCTTTTGATATACATTTCACTTTATATTTCTTTATTTTGGTTAAGAGTGAGACACAATATGGAGCTTCCACCTCACAATACTTAAAGTTCCCATTAGAATGTATTTTAAAAAATTAATTAAAAAAAATCATGGCTATTTTATTGAAAACTAGCTATAAGAAAGGAGTCTCAATACATTTTAATATAAATGGAAAAGCCTATGCAAGGACCTACAAAGTATGAATTCATAGTTAGGTCAAATACACCAAAAAAATCTTAATATCATATTTGGTTTATCATGATTCTGAGTTACATAATATCTTGTAACAACCTACAAAAACTACACAACTATATTTATAGAAATCTATAACACACATGTAACAAATGTAAAATATGTGCTCATAAATATTTTCTAATTCATAAAATGATTAGTATTTTCGTGCTCCTCAATTAATAATATATCTTAATTTTCCTTAGCATAATATCCAAAAAGTTATAGTGTTTATTTACACATTATAGATAACGTTCTATGTATTAAGAAAAAAGAGTAAACTAATTAGTTCATCTTTCCACTTATTACATGTTTAGTATTGAATCATATTACTTTAGCATGACAACATTTGGATAATATATTTACAATACTAATTAGATATATCTCAAACATGGCATCTCTCATGTTTCCAATGCCACATCCAAAACCACAATAGTATCCAACAAGCCATCTTTAGGAGTCAATTATGATGCAATTCTCTCCTTATGATCTACTAGTTTCATCAAGCACTCAATATTTCACTACTCTTGATGGAGGTCTAGGTTTAAGAATCTACTTAAGGACTATCAAACAAAGGAACAACATAAAAAGACACACCAAAAAGAGAAATAAACCATATAGAATTGAAGTAAATAGAATATCTAGTATAATTCAATACATGATACAATGTATATAGTCATGTTATAATTGATCAACTTGATTTGTTTTCTAAACTTAAAAGCTGGAAAAATTTGTACATTAAGAGATGATTTAAAATGTATTTTGAAAATGTGTATTTATACACATGTGGGCTCAAAATAGAACCCATTACAATCTACCAAGGATTGCTAAAATCTTATTTTAGCACATCATTAGCTTATTTGATTAAGGAAAACCAATATACATATAAATTTTTTAGGACACACTTGGGATTATTATCACCAACTATGATCCAAGGCTCCAACTATATAATGGTCCCAAGACTTGGCACAAATTCCACACATTGAAGGATTTACTTTTGGAGATATAGATGAAGTGCAAACAAGTATTTTTTCTTCTTGGATGAAATTATTTGACACTAGAAAAAACATTGTGGCTAGTTAATTCAAATGCTTAGTTATATATCAATCTACATGAGTTTCTTATAGTCATTAAGTGTAAAAAATTCATCCTATTACTATGGAAATCAAACTATTTAAATTCCAATAAATATTTGATAAGATATTTTTATGAATAAGTATGGTAATAATTTCATATAAAAACCCCTTTGAATTTATAAATTACAAACTAAGTCCTTCAAAAACACACAAAAGAAGGTGTAAACTCTATATCTCTAGATGCATTAAAAAAATCCTACAAAATAAAGAAAAGGACATAAATTATTTTTGGTTTATGCATGATTGAAAATGTACTGGGGATGCTTATTTATTGGATAACCTAGGTAAATATTTGTTATTTTAGTGCTCACAAATAAGGGTTGAGTTGTAAAACCACTCTTTTAGTTGTTATCTCAACCTTAACATTTCACTTGTGGGTATCATTAAAAATATTTTATCCACTTCACTTGATTTTTCCAACTTTGGGTTAGGTCATGTGTTATCCCACTCCACAAAATCTTGGTCATTTTAATCATTTCCATAACCATTTTAGATCAAATTTCTTTATATCTCATCCATCTCCTCTAAATTGCACTCTCTATTTTTAATTGCCATAAAATGGTTCTCTCTTTTATTAATTCTACATGTTCTCTCAAGAGGATGAATTACTATCCCCACTCCATGCCACCAATTTACCATTCCTACATATTTATGGTATTTTATGACCCATACTTCTAATACCTAATGGATACTCACCTACTAACTTTTTTACAATTATGTCTCCTCTAGCCACTTGAAAATTTTAATCCAAAATAAATTCCTTCTAAAATCTCTATTGATGCTTATTCACACCTAAGATCTAGACACTAATAAGCCATAAATACAAATTTTACATGACAACTATAGATTAAAGATAGAACATGTGACTATTCCATTAGAAAGAGGACAAAACTATAAAGAGATGTCTCCCATATATGTACCATTGTGTAAGAGGATAAATCAATAAAATGGTATTCTCAAGGGCTATAGGTGGAATTTTATAGGATATGCCACCAAGATATGTGAATTTAATTAAATAATGTGGGATAAAAAGGAGTAAGTAATCTATGTAGTAAAATATTCATCAAATTATGAAATTAAAACTACAATTATTGAATGAATAAAGAATATTACCTTCCCAAGTATATTCCTTCTTATGTGTAAAAGAGATAACACTTGCCCAAGTAGATAACTACCTACATCATCTAATCCTAAGTGTGTACTAATACAAGTGTAGTAAACTAAATGCAAGAAAATAAATACACCAACACCTCATAAACATAGCTTCAATGGGTGTAGCGAGTCTTTGAAAATATTTATCCATGTTAGGTATGTAAGGAAGCTAAGGTAGCGGAACAACTTCCTACACTAATCTTGAGAGGAGAATAATGTAAAAATTTTATAGATCTTTAACAGTTGTAGAAAATTAAACAAAAAAAAACATAAATATCATGCATACCACGACACGGTGATTTACGTGGGGAAAACCCTTTTGGGAGAAAAACCCCACACTCCAAAAGCCTCCCAATATATTATTTAGTAAATCGCAAAGATTGTACAATATACTTGTAGAGCAAGCTTCTCACAGGAGTATCACCACTCAGAGATTAAGAGACAACACGACTGCTATCGGACTCTAAGAAATCATCATAATCTCCATCGCAGTCATAATACAATGCCCTCATAAAATAGAGTTACATTCTAGGGCAAGACAGACCAAAAAAATATCTGCCATTAGATCTAAAACCTAATAATGAATGGTGTAGATTTTACAATATATCCTTTATTTAATGTATGTCGGTCATTCTAGAAGTTTCTTGAAAAAGTTAACATGCTAACATTTCGATCTGTGTTGCCATTGTATACACCTATCGGTGTAACTAGGAAACACATATATATATATATATAAATATATATACATCCTATCAACAATAAAATGCATATAATTGCAAGGTTGAGACACATTTTCCCAAAACATCTCCCACTTTTTGAACACCTTGCAAGAGCAACATGAGGGTGTAAACATCATATCTTTAATTGCTAGGGGTCGAAAGGCCCATAGTCTCTGAACACCATCTAAACTTCTTTGTGCTCAAGGCTTAGTTAAAGAATCAACAACATTCATCAAAGTCTCTACCTTAACCAGTTTCACCCTGCCATCTTCGACCATATCTCTAACAAAATGATACTATACATCAATGTGCTTGGTCCTGGCATGAAATGTCAGGTTCTTGGCTAGACATATCGCACTTTGAATGTCACAATAAATTGTCACCACACCTTGTTTTATTCCAATATTTGAACATAATCTCTTAAGAAAAATGGCTTCTTTACATGCATGAGTAGCTATCATATACTCTGCTTCAGTAGTGGAAAAAGAAACCACATCTTGTCGCTTACTCATCCAACTAATTGCACCACTAAATAAAGTAAAAAGATAAGCACTGGTGTATTTTCTACTATCAACATCACCCACCTAGTCTAAACCCACATAACCATGAATATCAAGGGAAATCTCATCTTCAGTTACATTACTATGATAACATAAGGAATAATCTAAGGTATCCCACAAATACCTGAAGACTCTTTTAACTGCATCCCAATGAACTCTACCAGGATTAGACATATATCTAGAAAGAAATCTCACTACTTGGGCAATGTCTAGTCTAGTACAGACCATAGCATACATCAAACTTCCAATTGCACTCTAGTAAGGCACTCTGCTCATGTCTTCCATCTCTAATGGAGATGTTGGACAATTTAAAATAGATAACTTTGTTCCAACAGAAACATGAACACACAGTGGTCAACAATATTGCATATCAAACCTCTACAAAATTGAATTCGCATACTTACTTTGGCCAAGCCATAGCTTTCTGTTCACTCTATCTCTTTTAATTTACATCCTAAGAATGTGTTTAGTTGCACCAAGATCTTTCATTTCAAATTTAGCAACAAGTTGAGATTTTAGTTTTGAAATCATACCTTTCCCTTTGCCAATAAATAACATATCATCAACATATAATGCAATAAATAGGAAACGATCACCATTAGTTTTATAATAAACACAATGATTTGATTTAGAATGCTCAAATCCCAAACTCAACACATATGTGTCAAATTTATGGTACCACATCTTAGGACTCTATTTTAAACCATACAAATATTTCTTCAATTTGCAAACCAATTTCCTTTTACCTTTCACCATGTAGTGCTCTGGTTGTGTCATATAAATATCCTCCTCCAAATCACCATGAAGGAAAGCAGTTTTCACATCCATTTGCTCAACCTCTAAATCATAAGCAATACCAATAGAAAGAAAAATTCTAATGGATGTCATTTTTACAATAGGAGAAAATATCTCACCATAATCAACACCCTCAACTTGAGAGTAACCCTTTGCAACCAACCTTGCTTTGTATTTCTCAATACTACCATCTGAACAAATTTTTTTCTTGAACACCCATTTACAACCAACAAGTTTTCATCCTTCATGAAATGGTACAAGATCCCATGTATCATTCTTTTTCAAAGATTTCATTTCTTCATCCATAGCGATCTTCCAAGGTTCTGCATCATTCATACCTAGTGCCTCTTCTACAGATTTGGGTTCATCCATGTTAGTATTCAAAGAAAAAATACATCTCCAATCATCAGGTGTATACCTTTCAAGTGGTTGTTTATTCCTTGTAGACCTATGAACAAGTTGATTTGGAGGTTCTTCCTCCTCTTCTGAAGATCCAGAGCTAGATGAGCTCTCCTAAACTTCTTGTCTATCCTTGGGCCTTGATTCAACTTTCTCAGGTGTAGGAGGAAATTGAATCACATCTTCCTGTTTAGTTTGTTTTGGCTGCAATGTAATAGAAGAAGGCTTAGTTTCGCTAAAAATCACACTTCTACTATGTATTACCTTATGTGCAATAGGATCCCAAAGCTTGTATCCTTTTACACCATAATTGTATCTAATGAAGATACATTTCATAGCCTTGTTCTCCAACTTTTTTCGCTTCTCCTTTGGCACAAGTGCATATGCCTCGCAACCAAAAACTCTAAGATGTCTTAATGAAGGCTTGTGACCCAACCATGCCTCTAAATGTGTCTTATCAACAAGAGCTAATGTAGGAGACTTTTTAATCAGGTAACAAGCAGTGGCAACAGCTTCAACCCAAAACATTTGTTCTAGGCCAACACCACTCAACATACTCCTAGCCTTCTCCATCAATGTCCTATTCATTCTTTCTGCAACTCTATTTGTTGTGGAGAATACAGAGTTGTCTTTTTTTTATGAATACCACAATATTTACATAATCTATCAAAATCATTAGAGCAAAATTCACCGCCATTATCAATCCTTAAACATTTTATTTTCTTTCCAGTTTGCAACTCAACCATTGCTTTAAATTCTTTAAATCGATTGAAAAACTTCATATTTACTCTTTAGATAATATACCCATGTCCTTCTACTATAATAATCAATAAATGAAACATAATATGTGGATTTACCAATCGAAGGAACATCTACAGGACCAAACACATTAGAATGAATAAGATCCAATACACCACAAGATTTATGAGAACTCGAGTAAAACTGAACGCGGTTTTGTTTTCCATAAATGTAATGCTCATAGAAATCAAATTCAAGATTACAATCAGACAGACCTTCAACAAGGTTTTTATTTTTCAAGGTCCTTAGACCCTTTTCTCCATGTGGCCAAGTCTTTGGTGCCATAACATAGTTTTCTATGTAGGTAACTTTGTCTCAGAAGAAAGAGCACCCTTGGGTACCCAAAAGCCATGACCATCTGTTGAAGGTGAAACCCTCACTTCTTCCACAGACTTGATTTTCACCGAAGTACTATTGCACTCAATAGTGCATGCATCTAGCTTATATAATGTGCCATATCTGATACCTCTAGAAATCACCATAGCACCTCTAACCATCTTGCATCCTACATTAGAAAATGCTACCTGCACACCCGCATCTATTAGTTTTCTCACAGATAACAATTTTTTTTCTAATCCACGGATATGCAACACATCATTAATCCTTTTTATTCTACCATCAAGAAACTTGATTTTAACTTTACCATAGCCAACAATGTCTAAATGAGAATCATCACCCAAGTATGCCTTACCTTCATCAAATTCTTCATATTCAGAAAACCAATCTCTATTAAAGGTCATATGGAAAGATGCACCTGATTCAATTAACCATGCATCATTACCTACACAAGTTTCCAAAGCTGCAATAAATGTGTCATCATCTTCCTTTTCAAACTCAAAATCAGAATCATCTTTCTTCTTTTTCTTAATCTTTTCTTCTTTGCATTCCTTATGAACATGTTCAGGCTTACCGCAATTCCAACAAATAACTTTGGACTTTCCAGGAGATTTAGATCTCCCCCTAGACTTGGATTTGCCACACTTCTCATTCTTCTTTCCTTTTTCCTTAGGTCTTCCATGAACATTCAGGGCCTCCTTGGCAATGATGGATACCTTCCTCCTCATCTCTTCAAAAAGAAAAGAACCCACCACATCTTCAGTCTTCAAAATAACAGAAGTACTCCCAATAGCCATAACAAGAGAATCCCATGAATCAGGAAAAGAACAAAGCAGGATCTGAAATTTCTCTTCCTCATCCATTTTAACACCAAATGATGCCAATTGAGCCACCAGAATATTGAATTCTTCCAGGTGATGTAATTCATCCACCTTCTTCCATTCTCAAGAAATACAACTTCTTCCTCAAGAAAATCTTGTTCAATAAATATTTGGCTTGATCCATCTCACCAAGCTTCTTCCATAGTTTTTGTGCAGAGGTCTCCTCATGGACATTAATTAAAATAGAGTTTTCCAAGCACAATATGATTAGACCCTTGGCTTCATGGTCCATAACATCATATTGAGTAGCCTAAGTAGGATCTATAGGCCTTGAAACATTCTCATCAACAACATCCCATAGATTTGGATCTATGAACAAATCCTCCATCTTTAGCTTCCACATCTCAAAATTATTTCTAGAAAATTTCTCCACCTCTATTCTCCCTGATGAACTTTCCATCTGAAAATTCCTACAACAAGATCACAAAGTATCTTTTTCACAAGCTCCCACTCAAATCTAGATTAGTTCAAAAAACCCAACAACCCACAATTAAAACCAAAGGTGATCAAGCTCTGATGCCACTTGTAAGGAAGCTAAGGTAGCAAAACAACTTCCTACACTAATCCTGAGAGGAGAATAATGAAAAACTTTTACAGATCTTTAATAGTTATAAAAACTTAAATAGAAATAAATATAAATACCATGACATAGTGATTTACGTGGGGAAAACCCTTTCAGGAGAAAAACCCCACACTCCAAAAGCCGCCCAATATATTATTCAATAAATCACAAATATTACAATATCCTTGCAAAGCAAACTTCTCACAAGAGTATCACCAGTCGGAGATCAAGAGACAACATGACCGCTATCAAACTCTCAGAAATCATCATAATCTCTACCGCAATCGTAATACAATGCCCTCATAAAATAGAGTTACATTCTAGGGCAAGACAGGCCAAAAAAATACCTGCCATTAGATCTAAAACCTAATAATGAACGGTCCATATTTACAATATATCCTTTATTTAATGTATGTCGGCCATTCTAGAAGTTTCTTGAAAAATTTAACACGCTCACATTTCGCTCCATGTTTCCATTGTATACACCTATCAATGTAACTAGGAAACATATATATAAATATATATACATCCTATCAACAATAAGCCACATATAATTGCAAGTTTGAGACACATTTTCCCAACAAGGTAACCATTTAAAAAATATATCTCCTAAAGGAATATAAGGAGAAACCCCATCTGAGGAAAAATATCACTAAAGAAGAGAACTATGAAGGAATATGCAACCCCCTAATGTGTAGTATTCTATACCAATATTGGACTTTTAACACTAGATGCTAATATATGATCCATTCTTGTTGAAAAACAATTCTCCCCTTAGGATAAAACAAACACAAAAGTGGATGTAGAGGATATTCCCATTCCAAAATATAATATGAGGTAATAAAACACAAGATCTAAATATCTCAATGTTGCTCATATTCTCCCATGTTAATATTGAAAGGTGTCACAATTTAACCAAGAGTTCCAAGCCTAACTAAAGAATGTGGGAACTCAAAAAACTATGAAAAATATGGTCGAACAAATGCCAAAATTGAATATACAAAAATTGATGTGGAATTATAATCAAACATGAAAACCATGTCTTCAATTGTGTCCTCTAGATCTAAATTATGGAACTCAACAAATAAACCTAAAATATTTGTTAATTACTTATCCCAATGGAATCCCTCTAGAAAATAAATATGGTCCTATTTAAGTTAATCACTAAAATATATTTTGAAGCAACTTTGAACTTTGTAGAATTATGAGATGATTGTGTCAAAATCTCTACATGTATTCATAACCTTACTCATTGAGTAAACTTGAAGGTTTAGATGAATATACTACACATCATGAGGAATATACACACTAGGTTCTTAAGTACAAACATCAATAGAAGGATATTAGTGGAAAATGTGAGAAGGAATACAATTTATACTAATCATTTACCTTACCAACCATAAAAATATTCTTTCTGACTATATTCTAAATGACCACAAAATTAGGAGCAAACTCAACACTCCTTCCTATCTCACCATGTGTAATTTGATAGATAGATAATATATTATTCAATAACAAAAGTAAAAAAAGGGCATAATTGAATAAATCCTTTACCCATATTAATGGAATCTCTCCCACATATTCATAGAAGTGTTATTACCCATAAAAATGTGACATATAGAATAAGTATCAAATAGTAAACACATATTGTGATGAATCCATGTAGTGTGAATTTCTATAGTCAAGGATTTAGTTCTTTGATCTAGTATCTAAAATTGTGACAAGTACATTTTACATTATTCTTCTCTAACCTAGTAGATATATCCAAAGCTGAAGGTGAAAAATATATGCAAAAGGAATAAAAAATGACCATTTTTTAATTCTTGAGAATGCTAGTGAGATAATCAATTTATTTCTTCATGCATGCATATTCTTCATGAATTTTATTCTATAGTATACACAATATAGTTTCTATTTATTCGATAATGTTCCATCTTTTGAATAAATTTTTTCATGTTCTTCTATGGAATTTGATGAAGATTGATGCTAATTTGAAGCATTTTGATTTTTCTCTTTACCACTTGGAGCTTTCTCATCTTTTGTTTTCTAGCTTGTCACTAAGGCATGTGATTTAGAAGAATACATGATGACCATTTGAGTCACTTCTCTTTTCGATGAGTTCTATGAATACATAAAAAGTAGGCATAACATATGTAGATCCCATATAAGTTTTATGTGTGTGAAATCCATAAACAAATACTAAATACTTAGGGAAAGTATTAGATGACACATTTATAAATATTCATACTTCTTCTTCATTGATGCCATAATATTGTAGTTGTTTTCTTATTTATTTAACCTTTATGATGTAGTTATTATTTTTTTAAATAGTTAGGATCAATTAATTTTCTATCTACTAGCCCCTAATCTTAATAGTTTGACCATACAATTTGGAAAGTGTTGTTAGAACACAAATATATTGAGAGGGGGGATGAATTAGTATATCCCTCAATTTAATCCAATTCAAATTTATCAATAAAACTTATTATTGTATTAACTAGATAAATCATGCAATACACAAGCACACAACCAAAACACCAAATTTACATGGATAATCCTATAAGAGAAAAACCACAGTGAGAAATTTTTTTGGAGCTACTATCCAAAACCAACCTCATAAAGGTAAACAATATTTACAAATCATTTTTATGGCTTCAACAAAAGGAATTTTACAACTCTCTACCATATACAACACTTACAAAAAGAGGTTGCAACCTCAAAATACAACAATTCATGATGAATTAGATAAATAACTGCCTCTATAACACCTCTACTACCTCTGGCTCACTTCTTTCAGCACTTCACTTACACTCCTCTGCTTTTGTCTCATTGCCTTGAACACTCACATATACACTTTTTTCTTCAACTTACTATCTCCAACACTCACTCACATACTCCTTTCATCTCACTACCTTCATCACTTCATTCATACAACTCTACTATCGACTCACTTCCTTCAGCATACATCAAATACTTCTCTACACATTCGCACTCATTCATCTGCCTTTAACGCACTAATTTTGGCATTTACATTAAACACACAACACAACACACTACTACATTTGATCACACACTTAATCCTTCATTTATACCTTCCACAAGCTTCAAAAAGTTTCTCCTTGTCAACCAAACTTAAATGTGTAAACATGAAACATGCAACGGCCATAATGAGTCAGCTCCAAAATATATGTGGGAAAGGGAAGTTCAATACAGTCCAAGCTAGGAAATAAGGACCTATTTTACCTCTGTAAAAAATACCATGCTGGCACACACCACAAAAACTTGGTGCAAACAACTTAATGTACCAAGTCAACCCAAAAAACACTTAACCCACAAAATATTAACTCCAGACCACAAGCGGTACTAGAGATACTAGATAACATCATGTGGATTTCATCACAAGCATCAAATTATATTCAAAAAAAATTACATGCCCTCCTTTCACAACTTCATGCAACATTTAGTTGGCACAAGAAAATAGACACAAAACTAGTATCTCTTGCATACCCAAACACCATGGTCTTGAGATAGAACATTGAAAACTCAACTTGCAGTACATCCCAACATCTAAAACTTGAAGGGAGAAAATAGATAAAATTTTAAACTCATCCTCCAAACTACAAGACCACAACAACAATAGTGGAGAAATGCATTTAGCATTTATCATAACCTTCGTTGATTGCAATAGCACAACCTTCATTCTACTAACTCAGAAAACCTTTGTGGTAGCTTTTATGTTCTGAAATTAGGAACATACATGAATTGCACTTGATTTTGATTGTCTTCAAAACCATAGGACCATATCTTCAAATGCAAAGGAATGCAAAGCATTCTTTGTATGTTTTCAGTACTTCTTGGGCCACTCACTACAAGAAAATATTTTATACATTTTAAATCAACGGGTAGTGAATACAACATTCACAGCATCATTCACCTATTCATGAGAAATAAGAAATATAGGACAACTATTATAACAAGCTCATGGCATCCATCATCATACATAATAATTTTGATCAACATTTGAATTGCAACATATGAAACCATCCACACACTACCACACTATTGACAACAATGACATCACCATTAGAAAACTCCATTGTATTGACATCAATGACAATACTTGCAACATACTTGCAACAATCTCCCCCTTTGGCATTGATGGAAACACTAATGTAACACTGACCAGATATCCAATTTTCTCCCCCTTTGACATCAAGGACAAAGGGCTAAAGGTCTTCAACTGAGCTTTCCACAACATACAAGCTCCCCCTATTTATACAAACCTCAACATTCATCTACTTGTTCCCCCTAAGAGGTAGCCTTCATCAATCTAGGGATAAAAATGTGTCTTGAATTGCTCCCCCTAGACAGATGCACCATCTATGCATCTAGTTAGAAGGAGGGGCAACAACCCCTAACTTTTTTCTAAGATACTCAAATGTATCCTTTGAAAGTGCCTTTGTAAAGATATCTACAACTTATTCCTTTGTGGGAACATACTCCAATCTTACTTCTTGATCTACAACTTTCACTCTTAAGAAGTGATACTTGATAGATATATGCTTGGTTCTAGCATGCATCACTGAATTTTTTGAAATATTGATGGTGCTTGAATTGTCACACAGAATTAGAATGGGCTCACCATACATTACCTTGATGCCCTTCAAATTTTTCTTTATCCACAACACTTGGGTGTAGTAGGATGCTACAACAATATACTATGTTTATGTTGTTGATAAGGATACTAATTCATGCTTCTTACTAAACCAAGAGACCAATATGTCTCCCGAAAAGGAAGCTCCATTGTTGGTGATTCTTCTATCATCAATACTACCAGCTCAATCAACATCAGTATATCCATTAAAGGAAAATTCACTACCTTTTTTATACCACAATTCATAGTCCAGAGTGCTCTTCAAATATCTAAAAATCCTCTTGACAACCTTTACATGAGTTTCTTTCGGATTAGCTTGAAACCTTGCAACCAAGTAAAAAACTTACATAATATCATACCTTGATGTGGTTAAGTACAATACGCCCCCAATCATAGACCTATACAAATTTTGATCAACCTTAGGTGACACATCATCCTTACTCAAATGGAAACCTGTTACCATTGGAGTAATCACTAGTTTACAATCTTCCATACCAAACTTCTTTAATATTTTCTTGACATATTGTGCCTGAGAGATAAAGATACCATTATTTGATTGTGCAATTTGGAGTCCAAGAAAGAATAATAACTCACCTAACATAGAAATTTGAAAAAAAATTGCATCTCTTCGGCAAACCTCTTACACATTTCATCATTGCCACCAAAGATTATATCATCAACATACACAACAACAATTAAAATCTTTGCATCCTCTATTTTGATGTACAAATTATTGCTTGTGGTACCTTTCTTGAAGCCCTACTAGAATAGGTAATTGTCCAACCTTGCATACCAATCCCTAGGGGCATGTTTGAGACCATATAATGCCTTATTAAGTCTGCATACCATATTTGGGTCTTTTGATAGCTAGAATCCATCAAGATGCTCTCTGTAAAATTCTTCTAAATCATCATTCAAGAAAGAAAAATTCTCATCCATTTTATATACTTTGAAGTTATTGTGAAAAAAAAATGCATGAAACATTATGATAGCCTTCATTCTTACCACCAAAGAAAATGTTTCCTCAAAGTCAATTCCTTCCACTTGTGAATATCCTTTGCACACCAGCCTTTCTTTATCTCTCACAACCTCTCCATATTCATTATGTTTGTTTCTAAACAACCATTTTTTTCCTATTACATTCTTGTATATAGGCCTTGGAACTAATTCCCAAGTCTATTTTTTCTCAATCTGATTTAGCTCTTTTGCTTGTATCCATCCTTCATCTTTGCTAGCATCAACAAAAAAATAAAATTATTCTTGATAACAAAGAAAATTTCACATGGCCATTTATCTTTGCAAATATTCTTCTATTCCACAATCCTTGATTCTTATCTCCAATGATCTGATCTTTTGAATGACTGAACATATTTGGTAGGAGTCTTGGAGATCTTCTTTGGTGCTTCTTCCTTCTCTTCAACTTCTTCTTCTTCTTCCAAGTGGACAGGTACATTTGACCAAGTCTTCTTTCTCATGAATGTTTTGATGTGAGTCTTCATCAACTCTAACATTTTCACTCTCAACTATCTTCCTCAATATTTTATTATAGCATTTGTATGTTTTTCTCCTAGTAGAGTACCCAAGAAAATTTCCTTCATCAGATCTTGAATCAAAATTTCCCAGACCTTCTTCATCTCTTTTGATAAATAATTTTCTTCCAAAAATTCTGAAATACTTTACAATTGCTGATCTTCCATACCAAAGCTCATAAGGAGTTTTGGTTCTATCCATTCTTAGCTGAAATCTATTGAGAATATACAATAGTATGAACTACTTCTTCCAATACACATCAAGAAACTTGGCTTCATTCAACTTTGTTCTTGCCATGTCTTGAATAGTTATATTATTTCTTTCCACTACTCCATTTGGTTGAGGAGTTCTAGCAGAAAAATAGTGCCTCTTTATCCCATGCTCTCCATAAAATTCTACAAGTTCATTTGATGTAAACTCACTATCTCTATCAAAATTTAAACACTTGATTCTATCATTCATTTCATTCTCAACCATTGACTTGAAAATCTTAAATCTACTTAAAGCTTTTGTTTTTTATTCTAACAATGTAACTCATGTCATCCTAGAGAAATCATCAATGGGTAGCATGAAATAACTTTCACCTCAAAGACTCTTTATCTTGGTAGGTCTACACAAATTAGTATAAATTATTTTCAAAGGTCTTGTGGAATCTAATACTCCTTGGTATTGAACCTTATCCTTGTCTTCTTTCCAATTTGACATTCCTTACACATGGTACTTGCAAGCTTGAAAATATTTGGCATGTCTCTCACTACATGCATGGAGATGATCTTTACCAAATTATCAAAGTTGATGTATCCCATCCTCTTGTGCAACAACCAACACTCATTTTTTTGTCCCAGAAGAAAACTTCTTCCATTAACCCCCTTCAGGTTGTACAAGTTTCTTTTTGTCCTAGCTCCTTCTGCCACCAATTTTCTAGAGTTTTTTTTTTCTGATTTCACACCCTTGATCATGAAATATAATATTTTATCCTTTGTTGCACATCTGACTTACACTGAGAAGGTTATGCTTGAGACCTTCAACATAGAGAACATCTTCACTCTTGAATTTTCTATCAATGCTTATGGTGTATTTTCCATAGATCTTTGCTGATGAATTATCTCCAAACTTTACTGACCTACCATTCCATTAACCAACTTGATGAATTTTATTTTGTCACTAGTCATGTGACTTGAGCACCCACTGTCTATTATCTAGATATTTTTTTGTCCTTGAGTATGAAATGTTGTTTTGACAACCATTGAATTTTCATTACTCGTTTCCTTAACATGCTCAACACCATCTACCTTTTGAATTTCTGATTTTGTAAAATCATTTTTGTAATATTTTGCTATATTCCCAATATTGTTGCAAATCTGACATGTCACATTGACATCCACTAGAGAAGCAAGATATTTTATTCTATTCATTTCATATTTGCACTCAATAGCCTTATAACCATACTTATTGCAGATGAAACAATAACCAAAAAATTCATGATTCAACCTGTTCATGGATAGTCTTCTTGCATTCAATTAGATCTTTCTTTAGGTTTGATATCAACTTCTTGACTTTCGAACATAGCTTTCTCCAATTATTTTTTTAGTAAAAGGATCTCCTTCTCAATCTTTTTGTATTCACTTATTTTTGCTTAAATCAAGGCCTTTTTTCTTTTATTATCTTTCCTTGCACATTACAAATCTTCAAGAGTAGAGACAAGTTCACCTTCAAAATAAACTACACCTTCTTCTTCTTCCATAGTTTTTCTTAAACTTCCAAAGATCACAGTGGCCATAAATAGTGATTCATCTGCATCATTGTCTAAGAAGCAATATTATTCTTTGGAGAGAAGATTCCTCTTGAAATTATTTCTCTTGAAACCCGCGTTGCTACTTTCATTTTCTCCAAAAGGACATTTAGAAGCATAATGACCAATTATTCCACAATTGAAACAATTGAAAGGTAATTTACCGTTGTACTTGCCTGATCCAGCTTTCTTCAATTTTCTCACAAATTTTGCTTCTTCTTCATCAGAATCACTATGTGAACTAGGTGTCTCTTCTTTCTTCATAACTTTGAATGTAGCTTCTCTTTTATGTGTAATTTGGACTTCATTCCTCATCTCATAGGCTATGAGGGATCCAAACAACTCTTTCATGGTAAGCTTTATCAAATCCTTGGTTTATTCAATTGTAGAAACTTTTAAGTCAAATTGATGAGGGAGAGTTCTCAAAACTTTCTTCACCACCATAGAGACAATTATGTCTTCTCCAAGACCTCTGATTCCATTGACACTTCATCTACCTAGAGCAGGTAGCGAGCTATGTTCTCCTCTTATTTCATCTTCAGATTCTCAAACAATGTTCTATAGGATTGCAACTTTGCTTGCTTCACACTGTCATTTTATTCATAGATATTCTTGAGTGTATCCTATATCTCCTTGGCAGTCTTGCATTGCACTACCTTAACCAATTCAAAATTTTCAAACCCACTTAGGACAATATTCTTCACTTTAGCATTTTTCTCATGAGCCTTTTTTGCATTAGGATCAGTAATAGGATGAGCAGGTTCAATGTAATCATCCTTGGCAGTTCTCCAAACATCATAAAATAGAGAGGAGAGATAGGAATCCATCCTCACACTCCATAAGTCATATTTTTTCCCATCAAATTGTGGTGCCTTAGAATAGGACTCTTTTTGAGCCATGTGTTCTAAACCAAGATCTACCTTCTGTTATTAGGTTGCACCCACGAACCCAACTCTGGTACCAATTGTTAGAACACACATATATACTAAGAAGGGGAGGTGAATCAATATATACCTCAATTTAATCCAATTCAAATTTATCAATCAAATTTATTACTAGCTTCACCAGATAAACCATTCAAAACACAACCACACAACCACAACACCAAATTTATGTGGAAAACCCTACAAGGGAAAAACCATAATGAGAAAGATGCTTGGAGCTATTTTCCAAATCCAATATCACAAAGATAAAAATATTTATAACTCAGTTGTATGGATTAAACCAAAGGAAGTTTACAACTCCTTTCCAAATACAACACTTATAGAAAGAGGTTGCAACCTCGGAATAAAACACTTGATGAATCAAATAAACAGTTGTCTCTCCAACACCTTTGTTGCCTCTAAATTAGCTCCTTCATCACTTTACTTACACTCCTCTACTTTTGTCTCACTACCTCCATCACTCACATATACACTTTTAACTTTGGCTTACTGCCTCCAACACTCACTCACACACTCCTTTCTACTTATTTCCTTTGGCACTTCATTCATAGAACTTTTCTATCAACTCACTACCTTTAGCATGTTGGAAATCAAGGTGAAACTTGCAGTAATATGAACTTTAAAATGTGGTTACAAATCTTAAATTATGTATTCAAGATTCCCAATATTATGATATGTGATTAGCAATTGCAAACATGAAATTAAAACAACAATACCCCAAGTTGAGAGCCACAAGTGACACAAGATATATGTGGATAAACCCTTGCAGGGAAAAAATCCACACCCAAAGAGATGCAATGTTTGTATTAATCTTCAATAAAGTACATAAATACAACAATCCTCTCCAAATTTTGGCAGCACTTCGTTACTCTGATAACCTACAAACAAACTCATGAAACCACCATCTCAATGCTCCAATATATAGAAGTTTGTGAGAGAGAAAACCACAAATGGTATCCTAAAGTAACATGTAAAATCACCTGGAAAAACACACAACCCCCTTAGTGGATAGCCTAAAAATATGGTGAAAATTATCAAATGCTCACATGGGCACCTAACCCATGGCTAATGAAAATTGGTCAATCCTGAGCGCTCCATTACTCTTTGACAGTTCAGATGGCTCAAACCTAGAACATGCAAGCTTGGGTGCCCAACCTAGGATACATGCAAGAACATGAATATTTGGGTGCTCCCCATTGAGAAAGTGGACACCCAAAAGGAATATGCTCCCAAGATTCTTTGTAACTGTTACCATAGTGGGTCCACCTCTATGAATGCAATTATAATTTTTCATGGGAAAACAAATAATAAATATTTTTCCTCTCATGTCCTCAACGACACTTTCCAAAGAACATGGAGACAAAAAATCAACTCGAGGCAATTATAATGTCACCTATCCTAACAAAGAGGGTACATGGAGGGAGGATGTCATATGACGTTCATGGAGGTCTACCTTTGTTGATGGGATTGGGATGTTTATGATGAGTGATAGGGATAGGCTATTGGTGGATGAGGGGATGGGTAGGAAGATATGCAGGATAGAATTTTGGATATGAGGGACCAAAATGGATTTATTAGATGGAGGATATATGATGGTGGATTGTAGGAAATAAGGATCCAGAATGTATTTGGAGGATAAATGAGGAATGAAGATATTGTTTTTAGGTGTGTATGATGGAGGAGGGGGGATGGAAACAAATGCTTTGGAGGAATGATTATTAGCACCTAATTTTGTTTTGGAAGAGACCTTCTTAGGTTGTATGAAGGTTGTACTGACATTTTTGGATTGTGAGCCTTGATATATGTATCCAAGGAATTGTGAATATGGATTTTCTTTGATATGGATGAGATCCAATATACTTTGCTCATGAAGGCCTAATCCTTTGCCTTGATAGTTCATATTATTGAGAATTTTATTTAAAGTAGGATGCTTATTATTTTGGAAGCAAGATGTAAGTCCATTATTAGGTAGAGTAGGATGGGTGGTGGATATGATTTGTTCTTTTTCTGCAAAAGAACTACCATGGGTGAAATTATGAGGACCAAGAGGATAAGGTAATTGTGTTGGGATTATTTAGGTAGGAGGAGGAAATGAATTGTGAGATAGATTAGATGGGATGTTGAGATCTTAATTTGGATGAGGAGATGATAATAGACCACTAGAGGGATTAGGTGAGATGGTATGATATTTAGTTGGATGAGGGGATAATAAGGGATCATGAGAGGTATTAATTGAGGTGGTAAGGTCTTGATGTGGATGAGTGGATGATAAGGGATCATGAGAGGCATTAATTGAGGTGGTAAGTTCTTGATGTGGATGAGTGGATGATAAGGTATCATTAGAGGGATTATGTGAGGTGGTAGGATCTTGATTAGGGTGAAGGGATGTTGTGATATGATTTTGAACAAGATCTTGTCATGATTTAACTTGTGTGGATGGTGTGATGGCAAAGAAATTTTGAATAAAATTCTCATATTGGGTAGGTGGAGGGGCGAAGGATTCAATATGTTCATGAGATTGGGGTTGGATAATGCTAGGAGTAATAGATGGGAAGTGAGATTGGATTTTTGGATAGGTTAGATGGTTTTGATGGTATGGGTGGTGATAGGAGTTGGAAGAAGAATGATAGGTGTGGGATGGATAAGGGCCTCATAAATAATGACTTTACATGGTTGAATGGGGGGACATGAATCCACTTTAGGCTTTAGATTTTATGATTGTTCCTTTGCTAGGAGACCTTGGAGGAATTGTGAAATAGGATGTGTATATGGTTTGGGATTAGATGAATGATTAGTAATATATGGAGGATAAGGATTAGATGGAGGATTGAGAGTAGATGGATAATTATGAGTAGATGGAGGATTGGGATTAAATGAAGGATTAGAAGTAGATGGAGAATATGGAGTAAATGGAATATTAGGAATAGATGGAGGGTTAGTAGTAGATGGAGGATTAGGAATAGATGGAGAGAATGGGAAGGAATCCAGATAAGATGAAGATTGTGGTTGGGTGCTTTGGTAGGTACCTAAAGTGGTAAGATTAGGATTATGGATTGGAGGATCATGATTAGATGAAGAATTAGGAGTTTGGATTGGAGGATGAGGATTATGGATTGGAGGGTTAGGATTAAAAGTGGTGGTGTTGTTGTACAAGGATGGAGGTTGGGATATGATTAGGGGAGAGGATGGAGGTATAGATATTGGATGAGGTGGATATTTGGGTGAGATATAAGTGGGAGATATAGGTCGAGGATAAAATGGAGTTCCCTTGTCAAATGTAGCATAAGGATGACTAATGGATATATGTGGAGGTGTGATAGCATAGCGTGTGGGATCCATTTCTTGGTCAAAATACATGGATGAGTGGTGGACGCTTGGGGAGAGCTTGCTGGAAATGATGGCATCGAAGAGATCAATTTCATATCTTGATCAACAAGAATTTTATCATCACCAATGCAATTAGGATTGCCTTTGATTACTAGTTTTATTCTTGTTGGGGGAGGGTAATGTTGAATGAACAAGACAATTGAGGGGGGTGAATTAGTTGTAGAAAATTAAAACATAAAAACCCTCAACATTAATTAGATCCACATGCATGATGAAAAAACCACAGTGAGGATTAGCTCAAAATATAAGTAATTGTAAAACTGATACAAGGGCTCACTACCAGAATAGGACACATTGTCTAAAAAGTCTCACTGGCACAGAAAGAAATACAAGAAGATAGAAGAGAAATTTTACACATAGAACAAATTCTCAATGCAACAAGGAATCCACCACAAATGCTCCAACACTTTCATAGTCTTGCATGAAAGATTTTGGACACCTTCAGTTCACTGCCTTCACGAATCCAACAATTGAAATTTGCACTGCTCTAGTCAAATTCGCATAACATACAACACTCGCATTGATCTCGCATCTATCTTTCTTCTCTCTTGCATCTTACAACAAAATCACTCTTATTTATATCAACCTCAACCTTGAAAGCCTTCTCCAAGGTCGACAACTATCCGTTACATTTAAAATTTCAAATTAGGTCTGCACCTAAACATTCCTACAATGGATTAGGAATTAAGGAGACCCATATAAATCCTTAATTAGGACCCAAATTAATCCTAACACACTTCAACACACTTTCATAAACTTCTACATGTAGTGCTAACACAAGGTCGTCCAATACCTAATATGCTAAACACCATAAAACCTTAAGTACACGCTTCCTTAAATCAATTCGAAACTTTTGGACAACAAAATTCACTTGAACACAATCTATAATAATCCTTGAACCACCTAAGATCCAAAAAATACTTCATCCAAAATTGCATCATAGAAATACTTCAACCCAGAACATCCAATTAGCCTTATTCGCACACTAACGCATGAAACACACTATACTACACTAAATCAAGTGAAACCTTGAATACTGAAAGATACAAAAATTATAAGAAACTTCCCAAATCCACACAACCTAAAGCCAAACTATAGAGAAGCATGGATCAAATACATTTCTCCCATACCACAGAGAATATAACTGAAAAAACTAGTTCACACACTGGTGAAAATATCTCACTCTACATATCGATCTAGAAACTCAAATCTAAATATAGAAACTAATAACAACCATGAAAAACTTACTAGATCCACACATGCATAGCATCAACATAGAAGAAATGTGGAGCACATATCGGAGCACATTGTGAACACTTGCACAACATTGTTTACTCTGTTTACCAAATTTTCTCAAAAGTGCTTGGAAACCAAGTACCAGGGACATCATCTCAGCTCATTATTTCACTTCCAACACATCTCTAGACATTGCAACATAAAGATAGCTCCATGTACTCAAAACACTTCCTCAATATATCAACTACACATGTACACAACCTCCAACAACCCATTTTCCTCTTTTTCACAATTTTCTCAATATCCTCGACATCCTTATCATGCAACAAACCTCCTTAACACATAGTTGAGATCATTGACAACACCAACCTATAGATATCTTGTTGAAATCAATGAAAATACCTTCATACTTGCAACAATCTCCCCCTTTGTCATTAATGGCAACACAGGATGTGAAAAACCATCAAAGACAACACAACTCTGAATACATTTTCTTTCTTTTCTCCCCCTAAGTAGATAAAATTTTCACATGATTCTTTCTCCCCCTTTGACATCAATGGTAAATGATAAAAAAATTTGCATTGTTGTTCTCCCCCTTTAACATTGAACCGAGATGCATGCTCTAAATACTCCCCATTAGGAGTACACCCAACCAAATCAGCAACTCTATACAATGACAACACATGACACTACCTACTCCCCCTAAGAGGTAGCCACCAACATCAATCCATAAAAGAGATGAATCCATTGATCCACTGGACGGATGCATCTCCTTATGCATATAGTTCAAAGAAGGAGGAGTGGTAACCCCAACTTCTCTTGAAGATACTCAAAAGTATCCTTGGGAAGAGCCTTAGTAAATATGTCAGCAATTTGATCCTTTATAGGTACATGTATTCAATCGTTACCTCATTCTCCATAACCTTCTCTCTTAGAAAGTGATACCTAATTGATATATCTTAGAAAGTGATACATAATTGATATATGTCTCATCCAAAAAACTTGTGTGCATCACAATGTTGCTACAATATACTCAACCTCTGCAGTGGATAAAGAAACTAAATCTTGCTTCTTACTTAACCATGACACCAAACTACATCCAAGAAAGAATGCTCCAACACTTGTACTTTTCATATCATCAACACAACTATCCCAATCTGCATCTATATTAGCACTTAATGTGGAATCACTATCATTAGGATACCATAAGCCACAATCTGGAGTGCCTCTTAAATATGTGAATATCCTCTTCACTACTGCAACATGTGTTTCTTTAGGATCTTGAAATCTAGCCACAAGACAAACTGCATGCATGATATTTGGTCTAGTAACAGTTAGATATAGCAGTCCACCAATCATAGATCTATATTTGCTCTGATCAACCTCAAGTGAATCATCATCTTTGCTCAATTTACAACTAGTCACCATAGGAGTGCATACTGGTTTGAAGTCTTCCATTCCAAACTTCTTCAACATTTCTTTGACATACTTTGACTGTGAAATAAAAATTCCTTTATTTGTTTGATTATTTGTAACCCAAAGAAGAAATTCATCTCCCCAAACATTGACATCTCAAAATATTTTTGCATCTCTTCAAAAAAATTCTTACACATAGCTTCATTGCCTCTAAATATAATATCATCTACATACACAACCACTATCAAGATTTTCTCTTCCTCAATTTTGAAGTAAAGATTACTATCTATGGTTCCTTCACCGAATCCTTGTTGTATCAAATATATGTCCAATATTGCATACCAAGCTCTGGGAGCTTGCTTTAATCCATATAATGTCTTCTTCAATTTACACACCATATATGGTTGATCTAATAACTAAAATTCTTCTGGTTGCTCCATGTAAACCTCTTCTTCCAATTCACCATTCAAAAAATTAGACTTCACATCCATTTGATAAACTTTAAAGTCCTTGTGTGTTGCAAATTCCAAAAACATTTTGATAGCTTCCATCCTAGCCATAAGGGAAAAATTTTCCTCAAATTCTATTCCTTCCACTTGTGAGTAACCCTTACACACAGGTCTTGCTTTATTTCTTACTACTTCTCCATTCTCATTCAACTTGTTTTTAAATACCTACTCAGTTCCAATTATTTTCTTATTTGTCAATCTAGGAACCAATTCCCAAGTCTAATTTTTCTCAATCGGCATAAGTTCTTCTTCCATTTCCTTCATCCAATGTTCATCTTTGCATGCTTCACTCACTATTTCAGGTTCAACTTTAGAAAGTAAACATAGATTTACCTCAACTTCAGCATCTCTGCTTCTTGCCAATACTCATTTCCTCTTGTCTCCAATGATCTATTCTTTGGAATTATTCTTTTGCACATACTTAGGGGTCTAATGGGTCTTCTTCGAAGCTTCTTCCTCTTCATTTTTCACTTCTTTTTCTTCAGCTTTCTCTTCTTCTTCTTCTCTACAATCAGGTTCATTTGACACTTATCCATCTATTGCAATTGAATTCTGCAAGTTTCCATCAACCTTAACATTTACACTTTCAACAATCTTTCTCAGCCTTTTGTTGTAACATCTATAAGCTTTTCTTTTAGTAGAATATCCAAGGAATATACCATAACTCATAGGGAGTCTTTTTTTTGTTACCTTTTTCTTGAACTCTATTAAGTATGTAAATAGCAGTATGAATTGCTTCTCTCTAGTAGACTTTTGGTAGATTTGCTTCTTTCATCATAGTTCTAGTAGGTTCTTGAATAGTCTAATTTTTCCTCTCAACCACTCCATGCTACTAAGGAGTTCTAGGGGCAGACAAGTGCCTCTTTATTCCATGAACTTCACAAAACATGTTAAACTCATTGGAGGTGAATTCTCCACCTCTGTCAAACCTCAAACATTTTATTTTCAGATCCATGTCATTCTCAACCATAGCTTTAAATGTTTTAAATCTATCTAGTGCATCAAATTTCTCTCTAAGAAAAGTAACCCATATCATTCTAGAGTAATCATCAATCAAAAGCATATAATACATGTCACATTGAAGACTTCTCACCCTGTAGAGCCACAAATATCTATATGTATTAATTCTAGTAGTCCAGTAGCAGATTGTTCCTTTCCTTTGAAACTACTCCTTACTTGCTTTCAAAACCGATAATTCTTGCAAACAACATTGATAGGCTTTGTGATTCTTGGTAGGTCTCTCACTGCATGAACTAAACTAATTCTCACCAAATTATCAAAATTCATGTGACACATCCTCTGGTATCATAGCCAACTATCATTAATCTAATACATTAATCAATGACCATCAACATCCTTAAGCTGATAGATGTTTCCATCCGTCCTCTCACTAGCAGCAATTATAGTTCTAGACCCTTTTTTGATCTCACATGTTTCATCCTTAAACACAAGATTATATCCTTTGCTACACATTTTTCCAACACTCAAAATATTAGGCCTTAAACCCTTAACATAGTAAACATCTTCAGTAATATTATTTCCATCAAAACTGATTGAACCTATTCCACAAATCTTAGCTCCTAAATCATCTCCAAATTTAACCAATCCACCATCATACTTTTCAAGTTTAACAAACTTAATTTTGCCTATGGTCATGTGATTAGAGCAGCCACTATCAACAACCCAGTAGTTATTATCCTCTTTAACATGAAAATTCAAAAGAAAAATACCTTCAACCTTATCCTTCTTCTCCGGAACACTTTCCTTCACACAACTTTTAGAGTTAGCAGAACTAGATTCATCTTTTATAGCCAAGAACAAGCATTCATTTTCATCAACATCTCCATAATCAGATTCATCATCAGAAATACCAGCATCTTCTTTGACATAGTAACTTCTTTTAATCATCTTTCCTTTATTCTCCTTACTCTTATTGTTCACAACTTTGTTTGGACATCTTGAAGCATAATTACCTACTTTTCAAAAACTAAAAAATTTGAAACGTAGTTTACCTTTGTACTTATTGATGTACTTTTTCATCCTTCTTACAAATTTAGCTTCCACATCATCAAGATCTTCTCCATCTGAATCTTCAATCTTTTTTTATTTTCTAGCCTTAAAAGCAGTCTCCACTTTTGTACCATTTTTCAAACCAAGCTAAATCTCATTTCAAATGAAGTAAGTGTACCAAACAACTGATCTCTAGAATAAGTATTAAAATTTGTAACTTCCTCAATATCATATACCTTTTCACTATATGAATCAGGAATATTTTTGAGAACTTTCTTTACCACCCTAGGTTCTTTGAATTGTGCACCAAGACCTCTCATAACACTTACCAGCTCATCAAATCTCTACATGTAGGTTGAAATTGTTTCATCTTCAGACATTCACATGGTTTCAAATTGTGCCTTCAGATTCTACAAATTTTCTTGTTTGACCTTATCGTCTCCTTCATAAATTCTTTCAAGCTTATCCCAAACATCTCTAGTAGTATTAAGATCATAAATTTAACCAATTCAAAATTTGAAAGATTCTTGATTAGAATAAATCTTTCCTTAGAATTTACCTCATGTGCCTTGATCTCATTACTTGTGCTTGGTCCATTTTGAGGTTCAACATATTGATTCTTTATTGCCTTTTCAATCTCAAATCCATGAGATGCTAGATATCCTTCCATCTTTTTCTTCCAGAATGCATAGTCTATTCCATCAAATCTAGGGAAATCAATTTGTTTCACCATCTCGGATCTACCTTAAGTGGTTAAGCTCTTCTCCAAGGAACCTTGCTCTGATACCAATTGTTGAATGAACAAGACAATTGAGAGTGGGGATGAATCAGTTGCAGAAAATTAAAGCATCAAAGCCTTCAACAGTAATTAGATCCACATGCATTCAACAAACCCTTATTCTCTTAAAGTGATTACACATGAAATGCAGACAACAAAAACTAAACTAACAACACCACACATAAGAGAACACCCAATTTATGTGAAAACCTAATGAGAGAAAAACCATGGTGAGGATTAGCTCACAATATAAGTAATTACAAAACCAATACAAGGGCTCACTACTATAATAGGACACACTGTCCACAAAGGCTCACAACCCCAAAAATAAATACAAGAAGATAGAAGAGAAATGTTATACAAAGAAAAAATTCTCAATGAAATAAGGAATCCACCACAAATGCTCCAACACTTTCGCAATATTGCATGAAAGATTTTACACCTTCAACTCACTACCTTCACAAATCCAACACTTGAAATTCACACTGCTCTAGTCAAATTCGCATCACATACATCACTCGCATTGATCTCACATCTATCTTGCTTCTCTCTTGCATCTTACAACATCACTCTTATTTATATCAACCTCAACCTTGAAAACCTTCTCCAAGGTCAGAAACTATCTGTTGTATTTAAAATTTCAAATTAGGTCAGCACCTAAACATTCCTGCGATGGATTAGGAATGAAGGCGACCCATATAAATCCTTAATTAGGACCCAAATTAATCCTAACACACTTCAACATGCTTTCATAAACTTCCACATGTAGTGCTAACACAAGGTCATCTAATACCCATGCTAAACACCATAAAGCATTAAGTACACGCTTCCTTAAATCAATTTGAAACTTTTAAACAAAAAAAATCACTTGAAAATGGTCTAGAATAATCCTCAAACTACTTGAGATCCAAAAAAGACTTCATCCAAACTTGCATCATAGAAATGCTTCAACCCAAAACATCTGATTAGTCTTATTCACACATTGACGCATGAAGCACACACTGTACTACACTAAATCAAGTGAAACCTTGAATTCTGAAAGATACAAACATTATAAGAAACTTCTCAAATCCACACAACCTAAAGCCAAACTACAGAGAAACATGGATCAAATACATTTCTCCTAGACCATAGAGAATATCATTGAAAAACTGGTTCACACACTGGTGAAAATATCTCACTCTGCACAATGATCCAAAAATCCAAATTTTGAATATAGAAACTAATAACAACCTTAAACAACATACCAAATCCACATGGGCATAGCATCAACATAGAAGAAACGTGAAGCACATCTTGGAGCACATTCTAAACACTTGCACAATATTATTTTCTCTATTTATCAAATTTTCTCAAAAGCACTTGGAAACCAAGTACTAAGGACACCATATCAGCTCATTACTTCACTTCCAACACATCTCTAGACACCACAACATAAAGATAGCTCCATTTATTCACAACAATTCCTTAATATCTCAATTACACATACACACAACTTGCAACATCCCATTTTCCTCTTTTCACAATTTTCCCAATATCCTCAACATCCTCATCATGCAACAAACCTCCTTAACACATAGTTGACATCAATGACAACACCAACCTATATAAATCCTATTGACATCAATGACAAGACTTTCATACTTGCAATAGGTAAGGATTCACGATGTTAGATTTTATGGGCATGGATGAAAGAGATGGGAAGAGATTATTAGAAGGTAAATGGACTGGATTAAAAGAAAATGGAAGAAGGGATCTTAAGATTTGTTTTGATGTCAAAATATCTTAGGTTTGATTTACTAAAGCCCAAATTAGGATTTAGATTAAGTTCACATTAAGATTTAGATTAAGCTCAGATTAGGATTTGAATTAAGCTCATATTTTATTTTTTTATTGATCCTCGAGAAATTGCATTGCGTATGATGGGAAAATTAAAAATCTATTTTTTAAAATTAATTTTTATGTTTTAGTAAATCATGTTTTTGGAGGTCTTTGGAGTGGAATTTGGCCTCAAGACTTTTTCTGGTCCTTTGGAATGGTTTTTTCCTAATAGGATAGAATTTATGAGCTTTCTAAGTTGGGGTACCAAAATCAACAAGATTTTTTTATTTTGACCTTAAATTTTATTCTAGATTTTATATGGAGACAGATCTATTGAAACACAATACAAGACCACTAAACGAGATATTAAATTTGGGACTAGGATTTGGGTAGAATATAACTACCCAAAAAGAGGACAAGGCCACCCAAACATGGTACAAGGTCACCCAACTAGGAACAAGGACGCCTAAATAGAGATTGGTGGATTTTGGACAAAATATTGAGGAATACAAGAACATAAATAAATAAGACAAGACCACCCAAACACAAACAAAGCTATCTAAATAGACTTGAATGAATTTTGGATCAGATTTGACTGGAAGAAAGGGGGATTGGATCATAATGAATTAGATAGGAGATGGAATGATTAGAGGAAAGGAGATTAATGTTATTTGATTTGAAATATATTTTAATAAGTCTATATGATTAAGGTGATGGGTTAGATGGATTAGGATGAGGTGGATTAGGAGGTTTAACCTTAGAAACAATTAAAAACAATCAATCAACGTGAAAATTATTTTGAATTAAAGGGATTTGCATGGGTTTTTACAATGAAGAAACACAAAAAACACTCACATGCCTATGCTTGTTCAAGTAGGATATTAACTTAATGTGAACCCACTAGCCAAAATTTAATACCTCAAGATTAATGCAAGACATTTATCTTTTAAGATTCAATAGATAGGGATCCACTGGCACAAGGCCTCGCCTTTTCCTACTCTACTCAAAATACAACACTCAGATTAAGCATAAGGGTTAGGAAAACATGAAAATATATCACTAAATATCCCTCATTGCACCAATAAATCGTGGTTGTGCTCATGGATGGTTGGATGTGATTGCTTGTGCTAGCAACATAAGGTTGCATTCAAGTCCATGTATAAAAATGGCTTGGGTTGAGGCCAATTATAAAAATTGGGAAGAACCAATTGATGGGTAGGATTAAAAGATGAAATCAATGGTCATATTGGTTCAAAGCCATGGGGAGATGAGGACAACTGTGCTCATGTGGTTGGAGGAGATGGAGGCAGAGGGATTAAGGGGGAGAATCAATGGTGGAGATTACCCTTGGGAGAAGTGGATGGACAAGATGGAAAGGGTACTTGGAAGTACCCTTGAGGGATGGGAAAGTCCTTTGACCCATGTTACATGGTACTAAGGCCATTTCATATATACAAAGGCTCATACATTGTGTACAAAAGGTCATACTTTTGTACACATGTGGATATGTGCAAGATCCGAGATGAGTTGACTAGGATTATTTTGTGCAAGTGGATGATTAAGGGGATAATTGATTTAAGCCCGCTTAATGGAATGTGTAGAAAATTATAAATTAAATAAATATTTTATTTATTTAATTTTTGGGAAAAGGATGGGGAACTTAGGTAAATAAATAAATGGATTTATTTACCTAAGGTGGAATATAGGAGGAAGATGATTAAATTATTTAGGCTAGAAAATGGGTGTGAGTGAATAGTGATGAATAATGATTTTATTAATTCAATAATAAATTATTATTTAATCAATAAAGGGATGAAAATGGGATAATTAATTGAATAATTAAGGTTGTATTCAATCAATTATAGAAAAAATAACAAGGTGATGACGATGTGTCAATTTTAGGTGTCTACATTATCCATCCTACCTAATACCACAATAAAAGTCACTTCACCCATCCTATAGTAAATTATCTTACACCTAACTAGGGGAATATTTCTTGAACTATTCATTTGATTGGATTCTTGTTGTTTTAAGAGGAAAATTCACACTTCCCTAATCCCAAATTCATAATTCCTATAATAAATCCATCAATCACAAATTATAATAAATGAACATATCCAACCCCCTCCATCCTATCCATAATAAACCATCACCGCCTAGACTTGACATTCAAGCATAAAATTAAAACTACACATCATGCAAATACATCTTGATCTCTCATGACAAACACAAGCTAAGACCACTAATAAATCAACTTGTTGCTTATATACCTATTGCCTAATCATTTGACCCATCATTATAATCCATTCCTTAATGGATGCATCCTTCCTACAATAGGAATAATTCAACATCAACATACCCTTTTTTTGGCAAGAGATATGATGGATGTTGGTTTTTTTCTTTTTGATTTATTTGTTTATCTCCTTCTAATGCTTATTATAGACACCTAAAATTTTCCACTTGCATTTGGTCAATTTTAGCCCATCATTTCATCTAAATCCCCTCCTATTCACATTTATTTAATTAATATCATTGATTTCCCTAAGTCCTCTAACCTAAGGTAATTAATTAATTAATTAACTGATTACATTACCTTTTGTCCCCATTCCTCTTTAAATTAATTGAATACCTCTATTTAATTAATTTAATTAATTTAATCATTTTTTATTCCCCACAAGAATTAAATAAAATATTTAATTCTTAAATTTTCTCTCTCCTCTTGTCACATCCTCCAACTTTTCCCACTTGCCTCATAATCATTTTTTCATTAACCCTAATCTCCATCTAATCCCTCCCTTAATCGTTTGCACATGCTTAATCCCTTAATTAGGAAAGAGATAACCCCCTTTCCATTTATTGCTCCCTACCTTGTCTAATCAGACTTAAAGGCTTTCCATTTTTGGAGAAGTAACCCCACATGGGTTACCTCTCCAAAGTACATTCAAGGAATTTAAAATTCATTTTATTCCTCTCCATCTCATCATTTGGAAGATCGAACAATAAATTTCTTTATGATGAAGATCTTGCTCATCCCCCTATGTACTTGCAAAGTACCCATCTTCCTCTCAAGACTTCACATGGTGACAAGTGTCACCATCCTAAGCCTTGATAGGTCAACTCTCCTCCACTTCCTCCCATTATTCCACTTGGAATCACCTCATCAGTTGAGATGTCTCAACTCATCTCAACCATTGATCTCCAACTTTAAAGCTCAGCCTTTGACCCTATTCACCCTCCCATCAAAGAGTAAACACTACGCCATTTTTCATATCCACAATCCTTTGTGAAAATTGATGTTATTATGTTGTTGATTTTTTTTTAGAACACATCAAATCCGACCACACTAGGGAAATCTCCACATCGATCTCGTCAACATACTTGGATTTCGCCAAATTTTGAGTAAGTTTGAGTCCTTAGGCCCTAATCTTGAGTGTTTCTTGATTTGTGTATTTTGTTGGGTTTTCTTAGTATTTCCAAGAAATTAGAATATATTTTTCACTGCATACATTTTGGTACACCCAATGGGATTCACATCATAGGTCTGCTAACAATATTTTCTATTTTTTCATGTAGTTTTTTCTTGTAGGTTTTTCCATAGAGGCGGATACACTCTAGATAGTTGGATATGTTCTACAAATGAGTGACTCCTTCCATACGTAGGTGTTTCTACTTCATCCTCCAGTCACCCAAACACCCCTTGCAAAGAATAGATGGATCTATTACTACAAAGGCGAATTTTCACTAAAGAGGTAGGTACGCCTACACAAAGGCGAATACACACATAACCAAATATTCTCTAGAGAGGTGGATATGCTATTACATAGGTGGATCTACAAAGTTGGATCTGAAATTAGATAGACGGATCCACTTCCTACATAAGTGGTTTCACTTGCACAAAGGTGGCTCCACTAACAGGTGGCTCCATCACCTATAGAGGCAGATGCGTGACTAGAGGGGTGATTCCACTCTATACACAAGCAGATGCATTGGTAACTGACACTTGTTGATTTTACTCTTAATTATTTAGCTTCCATGCATTCATTACTGACCCATTAACTCATCTTTGTGCCTGTGATTGTGTTATCATTTTCTTGTAGCCTCATTTTGTCTACTAACAATTTATTGTAGGACGCTCGTTGAAGACCTTGTGTTTTTATCACTAATTTAGGCACATTTGGTTTCTTCTTAAAGGATCAATTAATATGTTTTGTCATGTTTGGAGTCCCTTGTTGACATATGCTCTCCCCTTCTGTTTTGTGAACTTCAGGATAAAAAACAAACGTCAACTCAAGTCCTTTGTTGTGTCAAATAAGAGTGCTATTTTTGTGTGTATGCTCTCTCCTTTGCTATGTGTGAGCTCTTTGGGAAAGGTCTCAAGACCTCTAGAGAAAGGGAAAATGTGAGCCCTTGTACCACTATATCCCTATCTACTAACTCTTGACCGAGCAGTTCCTCACACCAATCTTGAGATATTAGCCTCATGACTGGTGGGCCTATAGTAGGCTATCACTCCCACTTGATTAATCTAGGTGTGTGCAATATAACATGTCTTCTTTTAAATACCAGTGAGTGTCTATAGTCCATCATGTTTGTGTTTTCTTATCTATTTGAGTCATCCTTTGTTGTTTGGTTGTCATCCTTAGTTAGGTGGTCATGCTCTCTTCTTGGGAAGCAACATTAATACACAGGTGGATCCACTCTATTCAATGGAAGTTGTGTTCCTTTGGATCAGTTAGTCATCCTTGGGAAGATACACCTTGTACATAGACAACTTTATTTTTACATAGGCAGAAACATTTTTCAACTTTTTCATCCTAGATAGGTGGATCCGCTCTATTGACAAGTGATCCTATTTTCTATAGTTGGATCCCTTTTCACATAAGTGGATATACTAATAGGAGATCTCATTCTAGATAGGTTGTTGCACTCTCTTCACGGGCATTTCCATCTGTCCAAACTAGTCAACCCTCCTACTTAGGAAAATCCACTTTGTGGATAGGTTGATACACTCTTGAATGGATACATCTTGTTCTTGGATGATCTCGTAAACAGGAAATTTTGTTTGGGAAAATCCACATTGTTCTTGGGAGGATATGTTCTTCATTCAAAATCTAGAGAGAAAAATCTCTTGGCCAAACGTGTCCCTAATTTCTTCGAGTCTAATCCTACAATTGAAACATTTTTCACATCCTCCAATCATCTATAATGGTCATTTTTGTCACACGACCTCTATCAAAAATAATTTCATCATCCCTCTATCAACACAAGAACATTCCTAAATTCATATTATTTTCATCCCCATCATTGTACATTAAAATATAGCCTCCTAACATTTATTTGAGAACTCTAAAATCAAAATATCATCAATCATTATCTTCATCATCAAGCTTTCTTAGGAACATAGCCTATCCTAAGTTGGTAATCTTCCTTGACTAAATCAACTCACCTCGAGTAAGAGGTTAGTTTGCATTAAAACTACTCGCGCTTGAGAAATTTTCATATCTCAAGTACAATCTCATCATCATCATCCTATGTTCTTGAGAACTTTTCCTATCTTAAGTACCAATCAACTAATCATCATCAACTTGAGTTCTCAAATTTAATTGGAGTGCTAAATTGATCATCTAATCACTCATCCAAATCCTTAATCCTTAAAATAATTATCATCCTTTGAACTCATCATCACCATATCTTTCATGCCAATCACCACTCGATTGAAGCTCAACAATCTCATGGAATGACAACAACAAAATTTTCATCAGCCATCTTATTTCATTCACATGCCTAGTAGCGAAATTCCACAACCAAAAACTATACAAGGGGGACCTTCAAATCCACATTATCCCCATGATCTCATTTCCATAAAAGAGGAAATGGTTTAACAACCTAAACTCACTCTCATCCTTGAGGATCATTATATTAACCCCACTAATGTGTGTATGACTGATCACCTCATCATTGAATGGTCCAAGGTTATTCTCACTAAGCTACTCATGCAAGGTTCTAAGCCTCCACCTGAGTTTTATATGACACAATATCTAGGTACATTCAAACCCTTTACTCCTCAATCCCCTCCAACTCCACAAGAGACCTCTTGGAACATAATTGAATTTAGGAATGACATAGTGATCCACATTCCTCTTTCTCCCCTTCAAATTCCTACAATGGGATTTGGATTGGACCTTAGTCTTGTTCATGGACCTAATCTTACATCATCTACATAGCTCCAAGGTTCTATTCCTCACAATATCCAAAATCAAACATCACAAACATCATTTCATCCCCCACATCTAGAAAATATGACAGTTCTTGTGACCAATACTTTTGTATCAACGCCATACCATCTCCCTCTTGTGTTAGTTTAGCTGGTCTACCATACTTCTTATGTTACCATGCCATCTTCATCTCATGTTCCACATCTTGTAATCCAAGCACCCCAATCATATAATAATAATCCATCACAACTCAATCTCAATCATTCCTTTGAATCTTAACCTAGTCGTCTACCATAATCTTATTTGAACCCTCTGTTAGCTCTCAAAAATGTAGGCTGAATGCCTCAAGAGGCTGCCACTCTCTTGATATGCTTTAGGGTAACAGACAAGGTCAAGAGAACTCAACCTTCTACTCTTTAGGTGCTACTAACCTAGGTGGGTGTACCTTTTTGAATGAGGCAGAATTACTTATGATTTATCCTTCTAAAATGCTTTGTCCACAATGGCAAATGGAAGTGAACAAATGAAATCCAACTTGATAGCAATCTTCTGATCTAAATCCTAAAATGCTTAATAAACATATGTAAATAAGCTGAATGAATCAAATGATGAAATGCAGAGACCAGTACCTTGTTGGGTATGCGAGGTCAAATGAAACAGAAGTGGACAACTTATTCTGGCAGAAAATCAAATTACTGGCATATATTTCTTTTGTAACTTGTACAAACATGCAAGATTATGACTACTATGCTCTACTTCAATAATCCAGATGAATCTTCCTGATTACTGTGATCAACGAAAGGATTTAATCTCTGCTTGAGAGAACCAATAGATTAATCACATAGATACAACAAATGTGCACTGATAAACTGAAAGTAAACTTGTTACATCAATTTAAACAAGCAGAAATAATCAATCATGGAGACAGCTTAGCAATACTTTTCAATTAGTTCAACATACAATTGACACTAGAAACAACCTGCCATACCAGCTGATTTTCATTGAATTCGCCATTTTAAAACATGCACATAGTCTCTGATAAGAGAAAACTATTCTATTGTAGCCATTCCTAACTACTGTATGTGATCTAAAATATGATGATGCTTCATTTACAATTGGGGTGCATATTTATACACCAGCTTTCAGGAAAATAAATCAAATTGGAAATCCATATCGACCACCGTAGAATTTGGGCAAAACCAAGTCATCCTGCAACCGTCTTCAAGCATTTTACATGTCGGCCACAAGATTTGAAAATATTTAATTGCCAATGGAATAGTCGCCAGGACAGTCAGCAAGTATGCCGAAGGAAATTATATCGCTTATCGCTATCTACCCGCGTTCCCCTATTTCTTTGTGTTATTCGCTATAGCTTCTGTCGTCGGTGAGATGTCATACAACATACACTATGCTATATCGATATGTATTTCTTTATGTTCTTTCCGTTCGCTGAGACACAGAGATATCTCTCACTGATGAGTTCCTTTGGTTTTGATCATAGTCTCTGTAACATTCTAACATCGGCAAGACCTCTTGTAGATTACTATGTTTCACCAAAAGTCTTCAACCATCCCAAGTCGTTGAGACAAAATATTTTTCCTGTCGACGAGGATCCTTTGTCGCTATAACCTTCAACCCTCGGTGAGATGTCTTGTAGAGTAAATTGCTATACCAAAACAACCAAGCTCACACCTATTCGCCAAGACATAGCCAATATCTCGCTGAAAGAAAACCATTTGAACATTGTCAGCAAGACCCAACCTTTTCGCTATGACCATATCCTGAAAATTATGACTCTGAATGAAGTGAACACCCGTGCAAAGTCGGTAAGACATACGGAGATCGCCATGACATCCCGCTGAAATCCATGTCTCACACCAAAATTCTTTCAAAGAAAATCCATGTGTAAGGTCGGCGAGACCGAACGTCACTCGCCAAGACCTTACAACGATAGCTATGACTCCCCTCGATATGTATCTCCCACATGTCGGTCGCCAAGACAAGGGAGCCTCGCCAAGACCTAATGCCGAAAGCAACCTGCTTGGCTAAATTGAATCCATAATGCATGTCGCCGAGACCCCAAGAATTCACCAGGACATCATACCGATGCCACAACTCATGTCGATATGCTCATCCTCGGTCGCCGAAATAGCATGAATGTCATGCTGATAGCCACCCATAGGAAAAATCTAGTCGCTGTAACAAAGAAAAGGTCTTGCTGAAACACCTGCAACAAACGAATGTTAACTCACAAGCAACATGGGTCGGGGAGACAGTAAAGGACCTATGCCGATAGATTAAGCAAGATGGGAAATGCACAACCCGATGGGTTCCATAGGGAAATATGGGAAAAATGTAGATGAAAAATGCATACGATAGGACCAAGTCAGGAAATTTATGAGTGAAAGCATATGTAAAGCATTAGATTTTTACAGTCCCAACAGTGGCTCCGTCTGGGGATGAATGATAGTGAGATCATTGCAAGGATCTAGAATCTTTGGGTGAGCAGACTAGACACAAAATGATGAGCCAGTGAGCAGAATGGAAATGGAAATGAAACATGAAGGATTGAATGCAAAAATAATGCAAGATGGAAGTGAAATGGATGCAAAATGAAGGTGAACTACAACCCTAAACTATTGTGCATGGAAAATAATTTTAAAGAGGACAAGCGAGAGTTGTCCATGCACTTGAAACCCTTAATCCTCTGTGCTTTGGTTTCACCTGTTCTGAGTTGTTACAATCTGAAACTCAAACCAAGCTTTCCCCTATCAAACACCTGGTTTTGTATTGAGTTCATCAAATTCTTCTTGAAGATACTCATGCAATATTTCTTGTCACTGTTATTGCAAGTTCTTAGAGTATCATCATGCTTGGTTTGGCCCAAAATCCCTACATCATCCTGTAATTCAAATTCTTCAACATTTTGGGACAAACCCCTGTTATTACCAACATACAAAATATACATATATTCAATGCAAAATTCCTCATTATCTTTCTCACTGTTGTGTATTGTAAAACACTCATTCAGTTGCATTGAAAATTCATCATCAGAGTACCTCTCTTGAGAGTCAAAAAATTTTGTCAGACCAACATTGTCTGAAACATACAAATCTAAAACCTTTTGCACCTCTTTGATACCCCTATGACTCAAATCATCAATATTAAGCATATATGAACTAATCAAATCTGGAACACTATCATCCTTGGTATGCAGACAAATGTCTTCTCCACATGAATTAGAAATTTCAAAATCACATACCTCTTCCTGAATGGACACAGGATTTTGATCAACACCAAAAGTCTCACCATCATACCAAGAAATGCACTGGGTGTCATAAAAATCTTTACACAAAGATCTCTCACTATCAAAACAAATGCAGGTTGGACACAGAACCTCAGAATCACCTTCATGTGTATACCTCTAATATTCAAGATTTAGCAAATCTGAAATTTTTTCACTACTAAGTGAGCATGCTTCTACACTTTCATCACTACAGTTATATTCTTCACTTTTGTCTTCATCAAAAAGAGGCCCAAGATCATTAAAGAAAAAAAAATCAGAAAAAATACCAGCACATTCATTTGTTCCAACACCTTGTTTTTCTGAAATTGTCTCCTCTCTATCATACAGTGGATTTGAAAATACCTGAAGTTCATTCTTGGGCATCATCTGATCCTCTTTTAACTCCTCATCATACAATGGGCTTAAAAAAAATTGGAAACCACTTTCAAATTTACAACCCTCCTCTCCATCGAATGTATCTTTGTAGCTTTCAACTGTGGATAGAGGAATTGTATATTCACTATCAACATTTCCCATTGCCTCTTCATCCTGATCTTCATAAGAGGTAGAAGAATCCCCTTGCCACAGATCAAAATCCATAGGTGCATCTTCAAAATCTGAAAACTCATTTGATCCCTCATAACACACACTACTCTCCCTGTCACAATCTGTTATACAAGAGAGATGTCTTGTAACTTCATCTTCATTATGCAAGCCATCACAGGAATCATCTTGACTTGCACATGTTTCATCTTCTCCAGGATGCATTGTTTGATCAACTCCTCTATCTTCATCTTCATATTTTTTCCTATCTACAATATTAGCCCATTCAACTAGTTGATCTAAATAAATTGGTATGTATGATTAAGGCCAATATACTGGGTTTGGCTCATACACTTTCATGAACTGCAAAACGACATTAGACCTACTAGGTGGGAATTTAATAGGTATTTTCTTACAAATATCAGTCATTCTGCAGAGCAAAGAGTACCCAAATTCTCCTCTATATCTCCTTATGCCAAGAAAGTCATCCAAAAGATTTTTGAAGTATTCATCATCTTTAGATTGTTGGTTTTGATACATACCTTGTTGCAGATTCTAACTGACATCTTCAAGTGGGCTAGAATTATGCTGCATGTGACATTGATCACATTGGCATTGCACTTGACATTAATCACATTGGCATTCTTGATAACTTGCCAATCTTTGTCCAGGAGGGACTGGATAAACACTTACTTGCTTTGATGGTTGTGGAGGATAAGTGCTCTGTTGTGCATGATATGTATTGCCTTCATTGTATAAATTTACATTTATAATATCAGGTGCTTGAGGGGCCCAACACCTTCCCACACTTGTGTATTCATCTTCATTGCAGAATTCTCCTAATTGTAACGGTTGTTGGTCCAATTGCAGCCTTTTCCTTTGCCATTCTTCTATTTCCTTTCTCTGAGACACATATAGTGCTTTAACCTCTTCATAAGTTAAATATTCATAATCAACTTGAGGAGTATGATGATCAATAGGTCCGCCCTAATTACCCTCCATTTTTAGATCATTGTGTGTCCATCTACTGCTACTAGGAGGAGCTCCAATAGGAACTCCCCTGTATTGAGATCCTCTTCCATGCATACTTGAACAAATGCAATGTTTCTTTCAGAGTTGCCACCTACTTTTCCAAAAGTAGGAAAATGATTATTTTTTATCTTTTCCCCAGCGGAATCACTCTTTCTGAGATTTCTCAATTTACAACTTTTCCTCCAATGACTCTATATAATGGTCTTCAACCGAATTTTCTGATATAGTCCCCAGTAGAGTCGCCAATTTTTTAGCTCTCAAAAACGTAGGCTGAATGCCTCAAGAGGCTACCACTCTCTTGATACGCTTTAGGGTAACAGACAAGGTCAAGAGAACTCAACCTTCTACTCTTTAGGTGCTGCTAACCTAGGTGGGTGTACCTTTTTGAATGAGGTAGACTTACTTATGATTTATCCTTCTAAAATGCTTTGTCCACAATGGCAAATGGAAGTGAACAAATGAAATCCAACTTGATAGCAATCTTCTGATCTAAATCCTAAAATGCTTAATAAACAGATGTAAAGAAACTGAATGAATCAAATGATGAAATGCAGAGACCAGTGCCTTGTTGGGTATGTGGGGTCAAATGAAACAGAAGTGGACAACTTATTCTGGCAGAAAATCAAATTACTGGCATATATTTCTTTTGTAACTTGTACAAACATGCAAGATTATGACTACTAAGCTCTACTTCAATAATCCAGATGAATCTTCTTGATTACTATGATCAACAAAAGGATTTAATCTCTGCTTGAGAGAACCAATAGATTAATCACACAGATACAACAAATGTGCACTGATAAACTGAAAGTAAACTTGTTACATCAATTTAAACAAGCAGAAAGAATCAATCATGGAGACAGCTTAGCAATACTTTTCAATAAGTTCAACATACAATTGACACCAGAAACAACCTGCCATACCAGCTGATTTTCATTGAATTCACCATTTTAAAACATGCACATAGTCTCTGATAAGAGAAAACTATTCTACTATAGCCATTCCTAACTACTGTATGTGATCTAAAATCTGATGATGCTTCATTTACAATTGGGGTGCATATTTATACACCAACATTTAGGAAAATAAATCAAATTGGAAATCCATGTCGGCCACCGTAGAATTCGGGCAAAACCAAGTCGGCCTGCAATAGTCTTCAAGCATTTTACATGTCGGCCACAAGATTTGAAAATATTTAATCGCCAATGGAACAGTCGCTAGGACAGTCAGCAAGTATGTCGAAGGCAATTATATCGCTTATCGTTGTCTGCCCGCGTTCCCCTGTTTCTTTGTGTTATTCGCTATAGCTTCTATTGTCAATGAGATGTCATACAACATACACTATGCTATATTGATATGTATTTCTTTATGTGCTTTCCATTCGCTGAGACACAGAGATATCTCTCACTGATGAGTTCCTTTGGTTTTGATCACAATCGACGTAACATTCTAACATCGACAAGACCTCTTGTAGATTACTATGTTTCACCGAAAGTCTTCAACCATCCCAAGTCGCTGAGACAAAATATTTTTCCTATCGACGAGGATCCTCTGTCACTATAACCTTCAACCCTCGGCAAGACGTCTTGTAGAGTAAATTGCTATACCAAAACAACTGAGCTCACACCTGTTCACCAAGACATAGCCAATATCTCGCTGAAAGAAAACTATTTAAACATTGTCGGCAAGACCTGACCCTTTCGCTATGACCATATCCCAAAAATTATGACTCTAGCCGAAGTGAACACCCGTGCAAAGTCAGTAAGACATACGGAGATCGCCATGACATCCCGCCGAAAGCCATGTCTCACACTGAAAGTCTTTCGAAGAAAATCCATGTGTAAGTTCAATGAGACCGAAGGTCACTCGCCAAGACCTTACAACGATAGCTATGACTCCCCTCGATATGCATCTCCCACATGTCGGTTACCAAGACAAGGGAGCCTCACCAAGACCTAACGCCGAAAGCAACCCGCTTGGCCGAAGTGAATCCATAATGCATGTCGCCGAGACCCCAAGAATTTTCCAGGACATCATACCGACACCACAACTCATGCCAATATGCTCATCCTCGGTCGCCGAAACAGCATGAATGTCATGCCGATAGCCACCCATAGGAAAAAGCCAGTCGCTATAACAAAGAAAAGGTCTTTTCGAAACACCTGCAACAAACGAATGTTAACTCACAAGCAACATGGGTCAGGGAGACAGTAAAGGACCTATGCCGATAGATTTTGCAAGATGGGAAATGCACAACCTGATGGGTTCCATAGGGAAATATGGGTAAAATGTAGATGAAAAATGCATATGGTAGGAACAAATCAAGAAATATATGAGTGAAAGCATATGTAAAGCATCAGATTTTTACAGTCCCAACACCCTCCACCTACCTATTTTTCTCTGTGATACTATCAATATCCTACCTTTGCACCTAGGGTTGAGCCTTTAGTGAACAACTAGGTCCATATCATTATCAACATCCCACCACTCCATGTCACACTCAACCTCCTTACACCTATCAAGATCATGCATATCAATCCTATCCATCTCAACCACCTCAACATGAATACACCAATCCTCTCCAGTACTACTTGCATTCCTATTCTTCTCAACCACCTCATCAACCATTGAAAGCATCCTATAACTATCAATCTCATTCATCTCAACCACCTGAGAAATCTCATGGGAGTGCACTTCAATATCATTCTCATTATCCATCTCAACTTCATCAACCTCCCACCAATCCTCTTCAACAATTGTCGTATTCCAATCCACAAAAATAAATTACTCACTAACAATTATAACAACACATTTACCCATCTCAAACACCACAAGAACCTCCATACCTCAATACAGAACCACCATCATCATATGTGAATCCACCTCTTGATCAATCTCATCACCTTCCACCTCCATATAATCCATACCCCAATCAATCACATCCTAACCCAGTAGCTCCTCCTTTATCCACAATGCCAAATAGAGAATGGGAGGATATGAAAGATTCCCTTAAGGAATTGCAAGCAAGAACCACCAAAAAGTCCTTTAAATTTGAGGAATTATGCATGTATCCATTGGATTGCACAATTGCCACTACACCTTTCCCCCACATTTTGAGATCCCTAAATATGATAAATATAAAGGGAAAAGTGACCCTAGCGATTATGTTAAGGAATTTTATATGCATTATCAAGAGGTGGCATATAATGATAACTATCTCCTTTTTTTATTACCTCATAGCTTGGGTCTACAAGCATCGAAATGGTTCTTACACCTTCCCCAAGGTTCCATACCTAATTTTTTGGATTTATCTAAGAATTTTGTTGCATATTTCTCCTATAATCTTGATCGAGAAGTTAACATGATGGATTTATGTGCTGACAAATATCCTAGAGAAAATTTCACAAACTATCTACAAAGGTGGAGGGCCCAAGCTATCCATCTCTCATGTCACCTACATGAAAAAATAGTTGGTGAATATCTTTTTTGAAAATATACATGCATAGATGGCCTTTCATTTGCATATTTATGGTACTTCCACATTTCAGAAAATCATTAAAAAGGGTGTCACTATTGAGAGGGAACTTGTTTCTAAGGGTTTAATTAAAATTTACAAGTAATAAAACAACAAACCCTCTAATGACAAGTCTCGCTTTTGGAAGAAACAAACAAATATTATCAATGATGGTGTGACTGACACTAAACATGTCTAAGTGGCTAATACATCTCAAGCCCATCTTAATACACTCGTATCCCCTATTACCAATGCAATTTAGGCATTCGTCAAGGAACATCTCGACCTCCAAATCAAGATAACATTAAATGCACTTTTACACCTTTGAGGGAATCCCTTGATGTGGTGTTTTATAAGTTAGTCCAAGCTAATGCAGTCACCTATCCAATCACTCAACCTTTTTATGAAACTAAACCAAAGCCTAATTGGTATAAGGAAAATGAGTATTGTGGCTTTCATAGGATTAAGGGACATTCCACTAATAAATGTATGAAGCTCAAGAATTATGTCCAAGATCTTATTGATTGAGGTGATATTACTATTGAAGGGAATCAATCCACCTCATCTAATGCTCAACTATAAATATGCCAAAATTCCTTTCCACATCACTCTCAAGGAGCTAGCACATCCAATACTAATTTTGGTCCTCATAATTCCCAAAATAATAGTCAAAACATTAGGACCAATAATGTTGACTATACCAAAGTCACATTTAATTATGACAATGTGGTTGGTTGCATCACACAAGTGGATCCATGTGTGTTTATGATTAGGGTTAAATATAAAGAACCCCAATGTGCAATCACTACCCAATGAGGACACATTACCATTTTTATGCCTTCCAATGCATCCTAAGGACCTTCTATGTATCCAGAATATAATATTATGGATCGAATTGGTAAAACCACCACTCACATTTTCATTTTACCTATTAAAGTCTTCCACTATCCACCAAGAAATCCTCACTAAATCATTGCAAGAAACTTGTGTCCCTACTAACATTTATCCCATGTAATTCCAAGCATTAGTGGGACATCTTTCATCCAACTACCAATTGATTTTTAGTTAGAATGGCATGCCTCTAATTGACCCAACTCACAATCATCCCCTGCATATTGAAGTCCTCATCACCAAGCACAAACTAAAGAGGTTCTTGCTAGATAATGGTTTTGTCCTTAATTTATGTACATTAAAATTTATCAAATAGGTGGGATATACTCAAGATGACCTAGATAATCACATAATTACTATCAAGGCATATGATAATATAGAATGAGACTCAACTAGAACCATTTGTCTCCCCATTCAAGTTGGACTTTCCTTACAATACACTACATGTCATGTCATTGATCTTAAACTCCCCTATAATCTCCTCCTCAACCACCCATGGATTCATGCCATGCAGGCCATTCCATCCACCTACCATCAATGTTAAAATTCCACTATAATGGTATTGAAGTCACTATTTGTGTTGATCCTCATCCTTTTGAGTATTGGCATGCTCTTGAGGCCTCTTTTTCCTCATTCTTGGCATTGTCCTAGATTCGAAGTGGTGCCTTCAAACACAAAGTTGTCTTCATCTTATATTGATCCCAAAACACTTCTCGCATCTTCCAATTCATTTGTTTCTCTCGATTCCACCTTCGCCAAGGTCAAGATCATTGATACAGGTTGTGGGGAGTATGAAATGACCACCTCTCTCAGTGTGGATACTATGCCTTTATCTCCACATAATTTTGGAAATCCATCTTCATCAAAGAAACCACAAGAAGTGACAACCAAAAACATATGATTTTCCACCTTTCAATCTCCATGTACATTGGAACAAGAACATATTGAAGAAGACATTATTCAATGGGTATACCATGAAGAACCTGAAGTCTCTATTATACTCTTGGAGTGCTTCCAAGAGACATACCTTTTCTCCCATAAATGACTCAAAAATTTAATTGCCAAGGAAAAGGACTAGGGGTAAATGAACAAGTTATACTCCAACCTATTGAGCTATCAACTAATGTGAAACATCAAGGACTTAGGTATGATGCTAAACAAAATAAACTCTTAATCTCACCAAGTAATTCCAACAATGTCACTTTGGATTCTGTTATTTTTTAATACATTATGGATGATTTCATTAAACTTTCTTAAGATGATTTGGATGTCTCCTCCCTTTTCTCGACTTCCATATTTACCATTGACCTCCCACTCTTTCACCCCAAACTTATTGACTAGGATCAATGTGGTTTTGCACATATCGATGTGTTTCCAAATGATGAGGCATTTATAGCATTCATAGGCTTACAAGAGGATCATCAATCAAGTTTTATCTGTGAGTTTGATCAATGTGCCTACTTTGGGGAAGATGAACTCCTCAATCAAAAAAATAAGAAACAAGAAAACAATTCAAAGTCTCTTAGTGGAAACCTCCCTAAGGTACTACTAGATCAGTCAAAAGTAAAAATAAAGGTTGTATCCTCTGATGAAAACCTCCTCAAGGAATTAGAGGATGGGGAAATTCATCTTCCTCTCATGGGTACACAGCCATCAAAAGGGTCCTCTATCTTGATTGAAGAAACTAAAGAGATTAATTTGGGCACTACAACAGAACCACAAATCATATATGTAGCAGTTCTTTGTCAGCAGAAGAGTATCATACATTCTCTAGCATCCTTTAGAAAGGGTCAATCAATTTGACATGGTCAAACTCTAACGTGTCAAGACTCAATCTCACATTAGTAGTTCATCACTTGGATGTGCGTCATGATTCCAAGCTTGTCAAAACAAAGCTTCATAAAATGCATCCTCAAGTGACCTTGCTAGTCAAGGTAGAGCTGAAAAAACTATTGGTAGTTGGTTGTATTCGACCTATTGACTATTCTAATTGGATCTCTACTTTTGTTTGTGTTTCCAATCCAACTTGGGGGATTCGCATCTACACTAACTTAATATATCTAAACAAAGCTTGCCCAAAAGATGACTTCTTGATTCCCAACATTGACATCCTTGTTTATTTAAAAATTGGTCATGTTATGTTGTCATTAATTGATGGATTTTTAGGATATAATCAGATCTATATTGTAGTTGATGATCAACATAAAATAGATTTCACAACTCCTTGGGGAACATTTTTTTATCCATTCATGCCTTTTGGTTTGAAAAATGCAAGTACCACTTATCAATGTGTTATGACCATTATTTTTCATGATCTCATTCATATCATCATGGAAGACTATGTTAGGATTCAGAAAAATTGGAGCAATAAACATTAACAATTATATGCAGATTAAATAACCCAGAAATAACAATGAAGAATAATACAAAAGATATCAACACAAAATTTTAATGTGGTTCACCCAGTATGGGCTACATCCATAGAAACTCATCCATCCAATGATTTTGTTATCCATTGCAAAAAATATTACAATCTTGTGAATACCATACCGCAACTTACATCCTAACCACTTATAACAAGCTTTTTGGATGCTTCTAGAATTAGGGATTTACAAAGTCATTTTTCATTTGTCGGTTAACAAAAATTAACTACTGAACCCCGACAAGGATACGTAAAGAGTGTATAGTATTTGCATGATCAGTCGCCACATATCAAAATACTATATGGATGAATTTCTAGGAAAATCAAATACTTGAGAAGAACACCCTCATATCCTGGAATGTATCTTCACCTGATTGGAATAGTATCAATTGTTCCTCAATCCAAAGAAGTGTGTGTTTGGTGTCACCTTGGGTAAGTTATTAGGCTTCATTGTGTCTAGGAGAGGCATTGATGTTGATCCCAATAAGGTCAAAGCATTTATGTATATGTCTCCTCCTAAGACACTTAAGCAGTTGAGAAGTCTGCAAGATAAGCTACAATCCATTTAGAGGTTCATTTCTCAACTCATCAATAAGTGTCAACCTTTCACTCACTTTCTTAGTAAGGACATTGATTTTGAATAGGATGCTTCATGTCAAAAAGGTTTTGATAAAATCAAAGAATATCTAGCTAATCCACCCATCCCCATGCCCCTTATATTAGGTAAAACATTATTGTTTTATATTTTTTCCACCTCAGTGGCATTGGGGATGCTCCTTTCTCAGCATGATGAGAATGGAAAAGAAATATCAGTGTATACATCAGCCATACACTGGTTGGCTATGAACTAAATTACACACCTATGGAAAAAGCATGCTTGGAAATGGTTTTTAGTTCTCAAAAAATTAAGCATTACATGCTCATCCATTCAGTCAAACTCATTTCTAATGATGATCCTCTTAAGTAACTACTATGGCAAACATCTTTGATGGGTTGTATGGCTAAGTGGGTCGTGCTTCTTAGTGAGTTTGATATTGAGTATGTTGATTGAAAGGTAATTAAAGTTCAAGTTATAGTGGATCAATTAGTAGATGCTACTCTAGTGGATGCTTACCCTTTGGTTACAGAGTTTCTAGATGAGTTCATGTTTACTATTGATGAGAAGGAAGCATGGAAGATATACATTGATGGTTCATTCGCTCAACATGGTTCACGTGTGGGTATCCTCTTTTTCACTCCTCAAGGTGGCTTCATTCCTAAATCATTCAAATTGTCCTTCCTATGCACAAACAACATTGTAGAGTATGAGGCTCTTAACACTAGTTTGAAGATAGTAGTCTAATGGTACATTAGTCAATTATATTTCCTTGTGATTCTCAACTCATCATAAAATAAATTAATGATGAATTCCAAACCAAAGATGATAAGCTTCTTCCTTACAAACACTTTATTGATGATTTCAAGAAATATTTTGGCTAAATCTAATCTGAACAAGTGCCTTGTCTTTAGAACAAAGCAGAAGATTTCATGGCTATAATTGGATCCTTATTGGACATGCCTCATGATCACCATGAATGTGAATTCCTGGTTGAGAAACTATTAATGTCTGCATATGATCTTTTCGAAACTGAGGTGGTGGGTGAAATCATTGGTCCCTAATCACCCTGGTATCATGACATTTACACCTTCCTCCATGACAAAATCCTACCACCTAACCTTACCTACAATCAACCTAATCCTTCATCCAACACTCATCTTGCTACAGTATTCTTGGGGACTCCTCATGTCATAGAGGGTATTGATGGTTCCTTACTGTAATGTTTAAAAGATATGAAAGCTAAGTTGGCATTAAAAAAATTACATAATGGTATTGTGGGGAACACAATAATGGTATGGTCCTCGCAAAGAAGCTTCTTTGAACAGGTTATTATTGGCCTACTATGGAACACGATGCATGTACACTTGTTAAAAAGTGTTCCTTGTCAACAACATGTAGATTTGATACATGTGTCATCTGAAGCATTGCAACCCATCACCTCACCAAGGCCCTTTCAACAATGGGGCCTCAATTTAGTCAGTAAGATACACCCTCCTTCATCCAATGGCCACACTTTTATCATTACCACCACAAAATATTTCACCAAATGGGTGGAAGCCATTCCACTCACCCTCATCATCGGCATCCAAATTTATAAATTTATCCTATATTATATCATATGTCGATATGGTATCCCCTCCACTATAATTACTAATAATGGTAAACCTTTCAAAAACTAACATGTGAAAATTGTGTGAACAATTCCATATTCAACATCATTGATCCACCCCATATTACCCTCAAGGGAATAGCCAAGGTGAGGAAATTAATAAAACCCTAATTAAAATCCTTAAAAGGGTGTGTTAATGAAATTGGTTGTGATTGGCATCTCCATCTAAATCTTGCCCTTTGGGCTTAACACACTAGCATTCGTACCCCTACCAACACCACTCCATATTCACTTGTCTATGGTGTTGAAGTTATCTTGTTGATTGAATTTGAACTCCCCTCACTCTACATCTCACTAAAGAATCTTATCAATGATGAGGAATATCAGGTTGCATGCTGAGTTAATTAGAGATTTTAGATAAAGGGCACCTCAATTCCTACAATCATCTTCAAGCTTATCAAAACCAGTTGAAGAGAAGCTACAACAAGAAAATTTGGCCTCACCAATTTCATCTTGGAAATCGTATTCTTAAAGAGAATCAACACACTCAAAAGGACCAAGAAAAGAAAGGAAAATTTAAGGCTAATTGGTTGGGTCCTTATGTCATCACTATAAAGTATGGTTCAAGAGCTTATCAGTTAGCTACACCTAAAGGTGAACCCTTGGATGAACCCATCAACATCATCCATCTTAAGTGCTTCTACTCCTAATTGAGCTAAATTATCCTACCTTTTCAAAATTTAAAATAAAATAAAAAAATAGTAAAGAGAAATAAGTGGTCCTATGGTGGAAACCACCCTTGGTGGTGCCTTGGACTAATATGTTTGGTGAAAACCTAGAAATAGGCACCATTCGTAAAGGTCTTAATCGTTATCTACCTCACATCCCTTTTTTCCATCTGCTTTCATTTACCCACTTATTACCCTATACGTCCTATCCATATCCATATCCATATCTTATCCATTGCCTCCATCTCAATCCCGCTATCCATCTCATGGTATATTTTGATTGAGAATTCAATATGTTGGATCTACTATCCCAATTCCTAAGCTTCATTCATTTATTTTGGATTGCATCTCTTTGATTCTAATGTATTCTTGATACTTGAAGTCCTTTTACCAGTTATGCTTTCATTAGTTGTCATCAATTGTATATAGTGTACATAGGGTCAATATTGTCTCATCATCAAGGTATATCATTGTTTATATTGGTCATTCAGTCTCATCCTTGTGTTTTTGGTGTCACCAATATCTCCTATCAAGTTGATCTTTATAACAAAATTTTCCAAGGCTCTTGAGGTTCTAAACATCTTGATTATCCCTTGTCATAGGAAATCCTAGAAACTACCCATACATCTTTGGTCTTTGTAGGATATATCATTCCTCACATCAGACCACATCAATCCATTCATCATTCTCATGAAAAATGATATTTAAACTCTTTTATTATTTTTGGGATGCTTTTGAATTTGTGTTTATCTTTTGAGCTTCCTACTCTTCCTACTATAGGTTTCCATGATCCCTCATATCATGGTGTGCTTTGATTGGTAGAAATAGGGGCATATCTTGGCTTTTTATGATCGTGTTTTCCTATTTTCCTCATGTTGTAACCACCAAGAACCATCATGATCTTGTTTTATTTTGGGGCATCCTCTTATGTTTGTGGTTTTCTAGCATCTACCCCTCCAAAGCCTTTCATGACTTTGTGTGGTGTCGGACTAACCTTTTGTTTGTTGTGTTAGTCTTATGCATGTGGTATGCAGTCACCTTGGTTCAACATACCCTAGTGCATAGTATCTCATGCTATAAATCAAATTAAGTGCTCACTACATGACAATTTAATAAATAGCATCAATTTGCTCAATATCCCATCCTACCATCTATCATCCCTACCATCCCATCTTTCATGCCTATTTATGTTATTCTTTTCCTAATTGTTGGATTCTACATGTGCAAATGAGTCCCCAACCCCTATGTCTTCCCTATCAGGTTTGGTTTAGTTTTGGTTGATACACTATGGTTTTACCAGCCATCTACCCATTTTTTCATCATTTTGTTATCATTTTATTTGCATTAAATTGTTTAGAATTTGTTATTCTAAGCATCTTTTCATCATTTCATTTGCATTAAGTTGTTTAGAATTTGTTATTCTAAGCATCTTTTCATCACTTCATTATCATTGCATTTGCATTAAGTTTTATAGAATTTGTTATTTTAAGCACCTTTTCATTATTTTTTTCTCATTGTAGATTGCATCAATCATTTTGGTTGCATTCAAAATTTATTGCCTTATTCATTTCCATTCATTATATTATGTCATCATTTCATTATGTTCAGTTAACATATTTCATTGCATTACCTTCTAATCCATTTGCATTTCATTTTTTTTTTGCATCCATACATAAAATCAAAAGTATATGTCTGCATCACATCATTAACACATATCATAAATCATTACATTAACATTAGAACTCATACACATATACATGCATCTTGCATCAAATGTGTTAGTGTTTATCGCCCCTACATAACACACATCTCACTACATCATGCATCATAAATCATCAATCTCAGCATCAAATCATAATCTCATATATATCACATCTACATAATGTTAGGGTTAGAAGGTAGATATCTAACAATTAAGTGCAGATTTGATCAATAAAATAGAGAAATAAAACACACATAAAATTATAGCAGAAACAAGACAACACATAGAATTTAACATGGTTCACCCAATCTAGGCTACATCCACAAAATTGTAGTCATCCAATTATTTTATTATCCAGTGTAAAACATATTACAATCTCGCTAATAATGCCCTACTGCAACCCCCATCCAAACCGCTTATAACAAGCTTTTTAGAAGCTTCCAAAATTAGGGTTCTACAAAGCCGATTTTTTCTTTTGCCAATGACAAAGCATGATCATTCGCCACATAGCAACACATAATAATACATGTACATCATACATCACTACACATCATCAACATAATCAATCATCCGCAAAGAATGCATACATAATAAATATTCATATCCATAATCCACAAAATCATAATCGTCCATAGCAAAATCATAATCATCCATATACACCATACATCCATATGAACTATCAAAATAATAAAATTTCCATGTACATGTCCACCCATTCATCAAATTTCTATAATAATAAAATGCATCCATGACCCATGGCCTAAAAAAAGAATAATTATTGTTGCTTGTACATGTTGACTCATCACTCATCTATCAAAAACCTATGTATCCTATTTAAACTGACACCTATATAATCCTCTCACCTAACCATTGTTGTTGGCATCCGAGTGTATCGAAGAGGGTGGCACTCCCCCTAATCTTGTAGGTCCTCCTCCTTTGCCTCCCTATGGAGGTCCCATCAATCCACTCCCAGAAGCTATTGACTGTAGTGATTGAGACCCACTCCACCTTAAGATGATTGCCTCTAAGAATGTCAACCTCCTCTTAGCCTTTGGGACTACAATATAGTATAGATCTCTATAATACATCTCTCAATTGGCCCACACAAGTTGTTAGGACATCTCCACTATTGTTTATCCTTCTCCATGTGCCCTAGTGACATCTCGCTCTTGTCTATACTTGTCCATGTCCACCTACATGCGAGTCTATTATGTCTACCATGCATCCCTATCCAATCAAATCCTATCTCTATCAATTGTGACAATCTGGAAATCACCCTATAATTTATCCACTTGCACCTATAAATTATCCTACTTGGTTTTCCTAGTCACCAACTCATCATGTTCCTATTGTAATAGCCCTTGCAACTATATCACCCAACTCTCTGTTGTTCCCAACCTCCCCTCCAAATCTCCATCTCCCTATGCCCTCTCCTCATGTCGAGACAATGTCATATCCTCTAGTTCCAACATCATCAGAGATATCCTCTCCTCTTTTTCAACATCCATCTGCTCTCCCTCCCCCTACTCTCCCTCTTCATCACTAACCTCCACCTCCTCCTCCACTGTCTCCTTCTCAACTATGTCCTCTCCTAAATTTCACCCCTCTTTATGCAAGACCCTCCTCCTCCTCACCCTAAGAGCCTCCCCCATTGTTGCCTCCATCTTTTCCACTATAGGTGCTCCTCTCGTGGGAATCACCAGCTCTGATTGGTGGCCTCTCCACCACTTTGCATATCTAGGAGTGACCCTTGGGTCATCCACTCCATATCTCTCAAGGCCATTATTGTTGTCCTCTTGGATATCTATGGCCCCCACTGCCCTGTCTCTCGTGACACCTTAGAAAATATCTACATGCCCTTTAGACTGTCCTACATCATGTTGAACTGGTGTGTCACCCTATCAGGCTTATATCGCTTAATCAAAAATAGATATCTCTTGATGATGTAGCATTGGGTGAACATATATCTATAAAACTCCTCATCCTCCTCCCAATCCTTCATCTCTTTGTATAGTCTCTCAATGATGTCCCATTATCCAACTCATCCATCATTTGTATCCATGGTGCCATGCTCTACACCTCTCTATATCTCTACCCCAATTGCCAAAAAAAATACATCGGCTCGTCTATCACCCTCACCATTTTCTCCCCACTGGTCATGCAACACTGATGTGCACCCAATCCCACACCTGTAATAGGGTGATGTGGGTCAAACTCACCCCCCGTCTGTAACATACAATGTGCATATCTATATCTAACTGGGCCAATAGAAATGGCCCCCATGCATATCATCACGCCTACTCCATAATCCCTATCATGACATTCCCTAGCATCAAGATGAATAATCACTCACTCCTATCTGGAAAGAGTGCACTTCACTGATAATATTGCATAAGTATAATACTAGTCCCAACACCAACTTCTTGCACCCATCTACATCTAATTCCATCCCTCGGGTGGGAAAGTTAGTCCTCCCAAATATTGTCTGCAACAAATCTAGCATGGCCTATGCACTTGAATCCAACACCCTCAATCATCATATGGGAAACTGCAAGATCCACCACACATCCTCTAATGTCATGGTGATCTCCCCTGTCAAGAGGTGGAAGGTGCTCATCTTCAAGCTCCACCTCTCCACTAATGTTGTTAGCAAGGGCATGTGTTCCCCAATCACTAGCATCATGGCAATGTATGCCAAGTCACACACATCCAATAGTTCCTAGCTAGCATCTGAAAACTATATCACTATTTTCAACACTACCAATCTCCTCTCTCAAATCTGTAGAGTTTTTTCCTTTATTCATTCATTCCACATGTCAGGATTTTCTCTCTTTATTATATTTTTTTATAAATTCTTTGGTAGATTCACCCCATTGACGCATCCATCAATTTTTTAATGGATCTACCCCTGTGGGGGTGCATCCATCTATTCTCTAATGGATCTACCCCTTAGGAAAATTTTCCCATCCACTTGCGAATACACCTTTTGACACATTTTCCTTTCATCTAGTGGATCCGTCTTTGTGCAGTGCATTCACCTCTATTATCGTGGATCCTCCCCTTTGGTGAAACTGCCTTTCCTCTCTATCTGCCCATCTACCTGCAAATTTTCCTATCCTCTTGATGGATCTGCCTATTCTAGGTGCATCTTCCCATCTATTGTGGATCTTCCATTTGGAAAATCTGTGTCTTCCCTATTAGATCCACATAGTCTAGGTGCATTCGTCCACCTATAGTGCAACCACCTATCTATGTGTCTACCTAAGTATGAGTAGATCTTCCCATTTAGGGGACATCCGCCCTTCCTCCTACTTGGCGGATCTGACCTATTGTGTTGGGCAGAACCACCCAACCTTTGACTTTGACTTATAATAAATGCAATTAAATGAAATGTGTAAGGAAAATTTGAAAGGCATACCTAATCACCTCGCTCTCCTCTCCATTCTCGTGCCTTCGCAAGGTTCGCTTAGAGTGAAATAACTTTTCCACGTACCATTATTCTCACTTTGATTCACTTAGGATCTCAAATACTTAGGGTTCAAATGAATAGTGATTAGCCCTTAATTCCTATTTGTAGTAAACCCTAATTACTTTTTTTCACTCCCATTTCCTCATCATTTCTCCTTTTCCCTTCAATCCTTCATTTTTCTTCCTCATTTTTGTCACAGATCTATTAATGTCCTTGTTTTTCATCTTTCAAGAGGCCATTTGGGCCCCCTTTTCCCATCCACCCTCTCGATGGGGCATCACTCCCTTCATATCACTTTCCTTCCATGTCATCATTTCCCTCCATGCTAGGGAAAAATGTACACCTAAAATTGACCACTTGCAATTGGTCAATCTTAGCCCCTCATTTCATCTAAATCTCCTCCTATTCACATTAATTAAATCATATTGCATTTATTTAATTAATATCACCGATTTCCCTAAGTCCTCTAAAGTCCCAAGGTAGTTAATTAATTAACCCATTACATTGCCTTTTGTACCCCTTCCTCTTTAAATTAAATAAGTACTTCTATTTATTTTATTTTATCACTTTTATTCCCCACAAGAATGAAATTAAATATTTAATTCTTGCATTTTCTCTCTCCCCTTGTCACATCCTCCAACTTTTCCCACTTTCCTCATAATCATTTCTTCATTAACCCTAAACTTCATCTAATCTCTCCCTTAATTGGTTGCACATGTTTAATCCCTTAATTAGGAAAGAGATAATCCCCTTTCTATTTATTGATCCCTACCTTGTCCAATCAGACTTAAAGGCTTTCCTTTTTTGGAGAATTAAACCCACATGGGTCACCTCTCCAAAGTACATTCAAGGAATTTAAAATATTTTATTCCTCTCCATCTCATCATTTTTGAAGATTAGATAAGAAATGCCTTTGTGATGAAGATGTTGCCCATCCCCCTAGGTACTTAAAAAGTACCCATCTTCTTCTCAAGCCTTCACATGGTGATAAGTGTTACCATCCTAAGCCTTGAGAGATCAACTCTCCTCCACTTCCTCCCATGATGTCACTTTGCATCACCTCATGAATTGAGATGTCTCAACTCATCTCAACCATTGATCTCCAACTTTCAATCTCAGCCCTTGATCCTATTCACCTTCTCATCAGAGACTAAACACTTAGCCATTTTTATATATCCACAATCCTTTGAGAAATTTGATGACATTATTGATTTGGTTGAAAATAGGGTCCACCAAATCAATGAGCAATGTGATGGACCACTTATTTTTCAAAGCCCAAATTAACTCAAATTATGCAAAACAAGATGCTAATAACAACCAGAAATGCAACCTAATTGTTATAGCAACTATGGGGGATTTTTTTATAGTATAAAACATTGTGTACCTGGCTCGAAAGTTATTTTTGGGCTATGGAAGACTCATTCGCCTTCAGTGGCGAATGGGTCCTTTTAGGTTTCGGAAGACTGGTTTTAGGATCATGTTCCTTGATGTTTGCACTCTTAAAATCTAGGTTATCAAGTTCTATAAATTTGTACTTAGTTCTATAGAGCTCTTTTTGTGATCTTGCACTTTGAATGACAACTTTTGAAACTTTAAAACTTTGAAAACTTTGCTCCAAATCTTGCTCAACTTGATCTTCAACCTATAAATCTGCAATCACACACTCAAGGGCAGAAAACTTGTTGATTTGTTAGTGAATGGGGGTTTTCCTCAATCAAACCCCTTGTAGGTAATTAAACCAATTGATGAAATGAAACATGAACATGAAACATGCAATTTATATCACCTTGGATGATGTCTTGTGAAGAAAATTTGCAAACTATCATGTAGTGGCCATGAAGAATGTAGATATTGGATGTAAGATGATGCTTGTAAATGGATCCTCAATGCAACATTAACTTCTTAGCTCAACAAGCATGAAGCATTAAACCCTTGACATGATGATATGACTTTGAATTGTTGCAATAAACTCTTGAAAATATGCCTTTGAATGCTCTTGAAATTCTCTGTAATGCTCTTTCTCTTAATCTCATGAAGTCACACAAAATTTCTAGATTGCTTAGGATGAAACTATGTGAATTAACCCCTTATTTATACTAAATTAGGAGATTAACCCCAAAATTCAAAGAACTAAGGCCGACACCGAATCTAGAAAGAAAGATAATTAAATTCCCACCAGAATGAAATTCAAAAATAGGGGTCTCATTAAGGGAGGACCCATTCACCACCAAAGGTGAATGGGTCCTAGCTAAGTTTCCATGACCAAGCTTTAGTTGATTGAAAGAAGGCGAAAAACCCATTCCAAATCAACTCAGAAAGGGGGGTCCTGTTAAGGGAAGACCCATTCTCCATCAAGGGAAAATGGGTCCTAGCTCAACTTACCAAGACCAAAATTTTCCCAATGAAATATATTTTTATTTAATTTATGATTGTCGGGATAGATCTTTAAGAGGTGTCAAAATTAAGGCCTAAAAAGGGGGTTAATAACTCCAATTAACCACAATCAATTAAGACCACCTATTCTAACAATCAATGAATGAATGAAGCTTGACTGGCTGAAAGACAAAGAATTAACTCACCCCAAAGCTAAAGAAATTTATAAAGCTCTAGAAAAACCCCCTAATCTAGTTGATATGCTCAACAAAGTTTGGAATCTTAAAATTAGTCAAAAACAATGGAAAAAATCCTTCTCAATAATTTGGAATAATGTGCTTGAACCTAAGAAAGATGGTTTTAAATGGATGCTATTGCTGCAAAAAATGCCAATTTTTTTCCTTCCATATGTGATGTGTGTAAAAAAAATGAATCTATCTTTCATCTTTTCTTTGATTGCTTCTATGCTAAGGAGATATGGAAATTATTTCATATTGATCTATCTGGGTGGGGGGAGAGAAAAGAAAAGAGAATAAAAGAAATAATATTGGGAAATATTGATAATTTAGGGAAACCTATTAATTTATTTTGGTTGATTCTAACTATTGAAATCTTGTGGCACTTATGGAAATATAGGAATGCAGAAAAATATCAAGGCACTACAAGGGAACATATTGATTCTTTTAGAAGACTCACATCTCATGATGTTTATGTGCAAGTTTCCAATACACTGGAGGTGTCCAAAGAAAAGCTTCAAATGTTGATGAAAAAAGGCAAGGTAAAGCTAGAAAAAGAAGAACTAACCCAAGCCAAGTAGTGGCTATACTGCAAACTAGCAATGAAGTGCCTGATAGAAGATGATAGCACTATTGATAAAAAAGGTGGAAAAGCTTAAACAAAAATTTAAACAAGGCTGAAATTTTATGATGTATTCCAATCTTGAGAAATTGTGATGTAAAGAATGAAACAAAGTACCTATTATCTCTTTTTTATTGTATAGAAAAAATTTATAGACATTTGGAAGGGAATGCTCCCCAAAACTAGTTGTGATGTAATTCTGTAAGCCTAATCAGTAGGATCTTTTTTGTACTCTATTCTGAATATATAAAAAAAAATTAAGACCACCTAGATAAGTGTGAAAGTGCTTTAAAACACTTTACAACACTTAAACAAGGTACACATTATTTGTATTTTATTGAAAAGGGGCCCATTAGGCTTAATTAAGCAAATAAGTCCTAGAAAAGCATGAAAGTGTGTTACAACACCCTTGCAAAGGACCAATTAAGGCATGTTTTAGTTAAATAAAGGTCCTAGAATAGTGTGAATGTGTACAACACATTACAACACCACTCCAAGACATCATTAGTTTAGCTTTAATGTCAATTATTAAACCAAGCTAGGAAAAGGCTACGTTTTCCATTACTACAATTATGCTATTGAATTTTCATTGAGCACACATTGAATTTGACCACACTGAGGAAATCTCCACATCAAGCTCATCAAAATACTTGGATTTCATTGAATTTTGAGTAGGTTTGAGTCCTTACGCCCTAATCTTGAGTGTTGCTTGATTTGTGTATTTTTTTGGGTTTTTCTAGTATTTCCTAGCACTTAGAATACATTATTAACTACACACACTTACTTAATGCCACCTTGATATTTCAATATCTTGGTGTGTTCAAAGGAGCATAGAATGGGGCATGGTCATTGCTTTCATATGTCGTGTTTTCAAGATGTTGTTGTAACATTACCAAGGCAAATACTTACCTTGTGTGTGTTGGAATGGATTCTTACATTAACAAGTATCCTTTGCATTTAAGGTCATACAATACCTTTTCTTCACTAGGAATATCATGCTTTAAGTCTTACTTCTTCACATAGATTAGACAAGGTTCTAGTATGTCTAGAATGAATAAGGACAAACCTTTTGCTTGTAGAGTCAAAGTCCATGCAAGGGATACAACATCACCCTGGTTCCTCATACCTTGGTGCATGATATTCATTTTCTATATCAAAAAAAGATTATTATTTACATTTTTTTTAAATAACTTAAATAAAATCACTTTTTCATCTCATATTCACTATCCATCCCATTACCTAATTATAGCTTTCACTATTCAATATTTTATCAACAAAATTCATTCATTCTTTATTATCCTACATCATACCTCATTTCTTCTACCATATTAACTCATTCTCATCCCATCTTAATAATCATTTTGTCAATGTATCATGACATAAAAATCAAAATCACCATTTAAGCATCCCACTACATCCATACATTTCCTGCATACACTATTATCAACATAGGTCATAATATCAAAAATCACATCATATACATCACATAAATCATTATGAATTCATAATATATGCATCATATCATATCCATCATATAGGTCTTAACATCATATCATATTCATTTTATGCATACATAATCATCAACATAGGTTATTACATCATTACACCATAATTGCATCATATCCATCACATAAATCATATCATGGCATCATAAAATATCCATCACACATATACATCATTAATTACATATGTATCAAAAACATCTACATACATATATATCATATATAGCATAAAATAACCTCCTCATAAATATTGCATTCATATGCATCATCATGAACATCATAATAAAATCATTACATGTGAGTCACCACAACAAAGTATCATCTCATATATATCAAAAAAAATTGTCATGATACATCAAAATAATGTATGTACATGGGCTACATGAGCCATAAAAGTACATATCTACATGAACCTGGAAGAAAAATATTATATTGTCTACATCATATGATACATATACACATTCCCCTCTAGGAAGAATTACCACCATCTAAATGGCATGTGATCCTAGTACCTATGGGGGAGTGGTTGTATTGGTGGTGGTTGCATTATTGGTGGCCCCATGACTGATGGAGTCCTTAACCTCACTAATCACAAACCCCTTGATCAACCCATTGTAGTGAAGCTCGATGCACAATGGTCTGGAAGAATATATCTCTTATATAGGGTCATGTAGTACATGGCCTCCTATTTTTACCTCATAATCTTGGCCATTGCCTATCCAACAGGACCCTCCACCATATTTTTAATCCTCTACATCTTTGAGGTCCTTTATGCTAGCTAAATATAAAGACTATCCCACTCAGTGCAGGCCTAATCTCTCTCAAATAGAGCAAGACCCCTCTCCACTCATTCCTTATCTCGCTCAAATAAAATTTTAGACATCTATACATGTAGGACATCCACATCTATCCCTCCTCCTACTCCCATATCTCCCATATAAGGTCCACCCACCTCTCCACCATCACCATCCTATGCATTCCCACCCTCTCCCTAATCTCCAACATCTCCACCACCAACTCTCACCCACTATCCTCCTGTCATCCCCACCATCATCTCCACCCTCCTCTACCACTACCTCATCATCCCTTCATCATTGTCTTTGACCACCACCCTAGTCCTCACCCCATCTTTGTTGTCTCAACCCCATACCTCATAGCCCAATAAAATGTATAGGTCTATGTGTGGCTTACCATGCATCATAATTTGGAGTGGTACGTGTATCTACCACACCAGGTAGTAATTCCCACTATTGTCACACCAGTGACTCCAACTTTGCAACTGTTACATCTAGATCCATCTTCGTGCCACATTCTACTATCTCCCACTAAGTGTGAGTGAATGTAGCCATGAATAGGTAATTCCTATGGCAACCCAAGTTTTCGATGTGCACACTCTGACATATATCTCTCAATAATGTGAGTAGTACTCCCAATAAAATATCATCTAATAACAATACACAAAGTACTTTGTATCACCTAGTTATAACTTGCACTTATGCCATTGTCTCCAAATAACATCATCCACCTCATTTAATACTCATTTCTAGTAATCTAGATCCCCTAACACCTACACAAGTATATAACTAAATATAGGGTTTCCTTACTCCCCCCACCCTCCCTATAATAGGTCAAGTCACAAAAATATGCTCACATGCCTAAATGTGTAAGTATGTAATTCCATATGTGATGCTAGCATCATATCAATAGACCACCTGATGAATATCATAATATAAATGCTCAAAAACACAAGGCCCCCATGCATAAACCACCCCATAATTGATCATGTGCTTCCAATTCTATACTCCATCCAATAGAAATCCTCTCGACCTTTGGTCTGACCCTAGCACACCTCCAACTACTCTTCTCAATACTACTATTAGATAATTGAATCTAGCCATCGCTCTTTGCAAATCCATCTCCCCATCCTTATTCCCCAAGTCATTAATGAGAAACACCCTCTCCAAAGAACTATCCCTAGTATTAGTGTCATAAATCACCCTCTCACCATGGATCGAGATCTACAAAATCCTCTAGACGTCTTCCAAAGTAATACTCATCTCCCCAATAGGCAACAAAAATGTGCTATGCTCACTATGCCATCACTCAACCAATATTTTCATCATGGCTATATGTGCTCTAATCCTAGGCCCATATACGTAATGTGTCATAATTCTACTGTAGCAAGAAACGTAATCTCAAACCTTAATACCATCATGGGAGGATGTTGCTCCTAATACATGATAGAATTTAGGTCCTCTTGCAACAAACATGTATGCATTGTTAGCTTAAAAATCCTAAGACCAAATTTATTAGCTCAAAAGCACCAACCTACCTATCAATAGCACAATTGCATCAATTGCACCAAACTAGCCATCACTTGCAACCTAATTTGTCAAATTTTCCACTCTTCCTATCATTTTTACAACTTCAGATCAATTGTGTCAATCTAGCTATCACATACACCAATCCATGCTTCAATTGCACATTTCTGATAAATGCACCAATCTACCCATCAATTGTGTATTTCTAAAAAAATGCACCAAACCCCTATCTAATGTGACCTAGCATATAAAAAGTGTCCATCCCCCTATCAAATGCATCATTGCACATTATTTGCATCATTTCACTCATTATAAGTGCCATTTTAATTTTGTAGCACATTTAATTTGTCTTATTTCTACTTGCATTTAATGCACTTAAATCTACCCCAGGGACTCAAAAGTTAAATACATATTGTTGGACCTTACTTGATTGGCCGCCTGAAGACCCGCACACACTCTACATGATGACTCACCACTGGAATGCTCACCATCTCACCAACTTCTTTGTGCTCTAGAGGCTCTGGAGGCTTTCACTTTCTAAACTTGGGAGAGTGTAAATGATGACAAATGATCCCCCTACACCTATAAATAGCCCTCCAAAACCCCTAATTTTTCACACTTAGCCTTGGCTTCCCTCCATTTTCTTCATCCCTTCCCCCCTTTCTCCCTATTTTTCCTCCACCCAATTCCATTTTTTTATCACTAATTCACTAAACCTAGCCTATTATTCCTATCATGAGTTCGACTAGAAAATTATTTTGCTTGGTTGATCTCTTGAGGGGGAAACCTACCTCCATCCCTCAGACCACTAGGGCACATTGGCGCACGTCACCACCAAAAAAATTATACCAACAATATGTATTTGATATTGTGAGCACCTCTCAAAATCTACAAACACTAAACCTCAAGCATGGGTCAATGACTTAAAAATTCATCAAAATACTCCTATGAAATAATGCAAAATGCTTCCTAACATGATAACAAAACAAACTAAACTGAAAGCATGAAGAATACATAATGCACCCTTATCTCATAGTGGATTGGTGCTACTTTGATGTGAAAAGTAGCCCTTTCCCAACCCTTGATTAAGCTCCATGATATGATATGTTGATGATCAAGATGGTGGATGGGAAAAATCAGTTCTTCAATGAAGAGTGACTTTGCATAAGCTTTTTGGATGAAATTATGGAGGGTTTGCTCAAAGATGAAGCTTCTATTTAAGGATTTTCAAAATGCTAAGTGTTGAAGAGAGACCAATGTGGGACTAAGATTGGACCAATGAGAGGAGGACACTTGTCAAGTGGTGATAGGCCAATGGATGTGCAAGATTTGGGAAGTGTGCCCATGAGAGGGAGAAATTTGAATTCAAATTTGTGCAATGAATGCTGAATTTGACTTTGGAAGCAGACATGTAAGAGACATGTAAGGCCTCATAAATGCTCTGTTGGGTGTACATGTCCACTTGGGGGGAGATTCAAACTTGGAGAATATTCTCCCTTTATGCCAAGTTGAAAATAAAGATTTTGATAAATCAATTAAATGCAATTTCATGTGCAAGTGGCCAAATCTAGAGAATGCAAGTGGGTGAGATTAGCATTAGATTAGATTTAATCCTGATTTAGTTAATTAAAAGGAGGATTAGGTGATTTGACCTTTTTGCTTTAGATTTAAAGATTAAACTAAATCAAAAAGGAGATGAAAGATGATAAAGATTTAGTTAAATAAATATTTGATTTATTTAGCTAAGGGTGATAATGATAAGATTAAATTAAATAAAGTTGATGACCTTTAGAAGATTGAAATTGATTTACCTGATGAATGGATGAATGTGAATTTGATTGCACGATGCTAATTTCCGTTCACATTTTCCCTCTTTGAAGCAATGTACTTGTTGCATTGGTTCAAAAGAATAATCTTGGCATAATCAAAATAAAAAAATCTGATTTTTTCGGATGCCCAAATAAAAGCACATCGGGTACATTGCCCCCTCGAGAGATCAAGCGAAAAGATTCAATTTGAGGGTCGATCTCGTGATAAAGAGGTTCAAAAATGGATGGTTATGGATGATGCAAATGAGATGGTTTTAAGATGCTTAGAATAACAAATCTATATTATCCTAAACAACTTAAATGATGATATGATATGAGATGGATGAGATTGATGATGTGATATGTTGTGATTATGTAATGGATGATTTATGCAAATATGTGATTTATGAGACGCTTAGACTAATAGATTCATATTATGATGATGATGCAAAATGCAATGCATAAGTGAAATGATCGATGTTTCCTATTATGTATGATATGAATGATATTGACGGCTGATTGTTTGTGGATGCAAGATTTATGTATGATGGATGCATTGGTGATGATGATGTTAGTGTGGAAATGAGATGATGACAAGAGGATCCCACAAGTCCATGATTCAAGAATTTATTAGAGATGATGATGATGATAGATGATGATAGATGATGATAAATGATGATGATTTGTTTATCAAGGATTGGGATTTTAAAAGGGTTACTTACCTTATGTTTGATAACACATCTAGGCACGATGCATCAAGGTATAAAGAACCGTGATGGCATTGTACCTAGTGTGATGGACTTTGACTCAACAAGCAGATAGGAGTATTCTTGTTCACACTTGACATACCTGAAACCTTGCTAGGACGTACCTAACAAAGCAAGTATTCACCAAGTTATTTTACAAGAACGCCCAACAAGCACAACAGACAAAAGATAATGATCGTTGCCCCATTCCTATCTCTCTAAATCCTTCATTCGGATATCATCAAGAGGTCCTTGGAATGAGCGCAATAAGATAAATCAAAAGAAAAGATCAAGTATGCAAACAAGCCAATGTTCTTCATATTGCTAGCCAAAAGGATGTGTTTTGATAGGATAAGAATCCAAGGTGATATCCAAAATGATGCCCATTGTCGAACGATATATCCTAGGACATGCATTATATAGGATGATGATGGTTTGATAAGTTGATTGATAGGCTAATGATATAAGGTTGATTGACATGTTTGGCGATCGATCAAGATTTTGATTTTGTGTTTAAAGGTTTGTTGACGCTTTTGATTTTATGATTGAAGCTTTTGCTTTCTTTGTGACGATATGATTGTTTATGTTTCTTTTGCCAAAGGATGAGGTGCGACGATCAATTTATTATGGATGATTGATTATTATGTGCAAGTTTGTATGGAAGGATGGATTTTTCAAATATTTAGATGTTTTGACGCTTTGAAATGTTTTGAGGTCAGCTTTTTGGTGTTTTGGATTTTATGATGTTTTGTTTTTGATTTTTTGATGTTTTGGATTTTGATTTTTTGAATGTTTTTTGATTTTTATGTTTTTGAATGTTTTGGTTTTAGGTGTCTCGAGGGCCAATCAAATATTAGCCTTGCCTACGCTTAAGCTCGAGATGATGTAGTTCGATTCCAATGTTTGACATTTTTGTTTTATAAATGTTTTTGGATTTTGAATGATTTGGATGATTTTGATATGGACATGTGTGATGATATCAATTCTCTATTTTGGGATTTTGCTAAAACCAATCTAAGTTTGAACGATCGAAGCAGCAAAATAGAATAAGAATCCCCCATAAAATCGATTTGCATTGTTAGAGAACTAGGAAAAAGATGAAATGAATGAGCAAATATAAGCAACAACTATTCCTATTCTAAAACGAAGCAAACACTTGATCTTATGGGGGGATTGGTGCTATTTTGATGTGGAAAATAGCCCTTTCCCAACCCCTTTTTGATAAGCTAAATGATAAAATGCTTTGAAGATGGTGGAGTGATGGATGGGCAAAATCAGTTCTTCAAATGAAGAGTGACTTTGCATATGATTTGAGGATCAAATTGTGGAGGATTTGATTGAAGAATGGAGCCTTCATTTATAGATTTTCAAATGCTAAGAGTGCCAAACATGGAGGATGTGGGACTAAGATTGGACAAATGAGAGGAAGACACTTGTCAAGTGGTGATAGGCCAATGGATGTGCAAGATTTGGGAAGTGTGCCCATGAGAGGGAGAATTTGAATTCAAATTTGTGCAATGAATGTTGAGTTTGACTTTGGAAGGGGACATGTAAGAGACATGTAAGGCCTCATAAATGCTCTGTTTGGTGTACATGTCCACTTGGGGGGAGATTCAAACTTGGAGAATATTCTCCCTTTATGCCAAGTTGAAAATAAAGATTTTGATAAATCAATTAAATGCAATTTCATGTGCAAGTGGCCAAATCTAGAGAATGCAAGTGGGTGAGATTAACATTAGATTAGATTTAATCCTGATTTAGTTACTTAAAAGGAGGATTAGGTGATTTGACCTTTTTGCTTTAGGTTTAAAGATTAAACTAAATCAAAAAGGAGATGAAAGATGATAAAGATTTAGTTAAATAAATATTTGATTTATTTAGCTAAGGGTGATAATGATAAGATTAAATTAAATAAAGTTGATGACCTTTAGAAGATTGAAATTGGTTTTCCTAATGAATGGATGAATGTGAATTTGATTGCACGGTGCTAATTTCACGTGTCTATAGATACAACGCACTAAACATTATATCAAAGAGGGGCAAAATGTACACCTAAAAATGACTAACGTATTTCATCTCATCTTTCATCATTTCTCAACAATTTCTCACAGTACTAATTAAATAATTTTAACTATTTAATTAAACTAACACATCATCAATATTAATTAAATAATTTTAATTAATAAATTATTTTTTCCATCAGTAACATTAACTAAATATTATGAATGCATATATTGCATCTCGTTTCGTTGCCTCTCATCTAGACTTGGAGGTCCCCAAGGCAATGATTCTCTTGATGGTGCACAAATTGGTAATGGGTGATCTATTGGGTGGGGTGGAGGATGTGCTAGTAATCATAGAGCTAGGAGTGGGGCTCCTACGGCCATGACATATGAATAGGGTCTTTTTCCCTGGTGCCCAAGTGAAACGGTATTCGTTCCTATTGGATATTAAGGGGGAGGCATTGTGGGTGCACAAAAATTGTGCCCTTTGTGGGGTTATTTTCTTGAAGCACCATTTATACCTGGAGCCGTCAAACAAGGTCAACTGGAGTTGGAATTTCAAGGAGTACCTGCTAGCGGAAGGTACAGAGCTAGAGAAATGATGATCCAACGATGTGCTTTTTTGGAGAATGGCAATTTTTTTCTCTTGACAATATTTTCTAGACCGAAGTATGGCTCTCTCTAGTGAGCAGGTTGAAGTGTTTTGGCTTGGTGATGCTCGTGGTTGTTTTGGTTATGCTTCCATGAGCTTTCCTATACATTTCATGGGTGTCTAAGAAGGGAGGTGATGTAGGCGATGGCTTGGGATGATACATATTTTGTCTTCGATGGGGTCTTGGCTTGGCATTATTCTATCTACATTCTGCATGGTCTGTGTTTGATCATTTTGGATGCTTTATGGGGTTGGGTTTGGGATTGGTTGTCTGTGAAAACTAAATGTATGGGATTCTCAACTCAACTATGTTGGATTTGATAGTGAACCCCACAGCTCCTATAAATTCCTACAACTAAAATTCCTGTCACAAACAAGATATCAAAGCAACTAATTTGCTATGCAACCAAGAGAGAAAATATTGAATCTATAAGAGCACTTATATGTACAATGTATTAAACTAAATAGTTCTGAATTGAATTATTACAATGAATGTGCAAGATTTATAAAAGCATGAAAAGGAAAACCCTAGACTAGGATTTGACCAGATAGTGACAAGTGTTATAATCTCATGCAATGAGACAACTTGTCCAATATTTAATTAAAACTAATAATAAAAAATCACTCCTAAGTTTAGCTTAAGTGAAATAAAGTAATAAGGGACTTAATAATTAATTATCAAGTGATTATCCTGATTACTCCAACATCCCCCCTTAAGATTAACTTAGGGAGTAGCTAAAAACCCTGATGTAGAATGCAATGATGGATGCATGGATGGGTCTGAGATACAAGTCCTAATGAGGAACCCATGTACAAAATAAATGAAACTCTAATAACTAGAGAAAAGGAGAAAACAACATGGGAAAAACTCATCTCCAAAAGAGAGAAAATAATGAATGTACTAGTGAAAGAAGGATAGAAGGAGGACTCAATGTCACCCCCCAAGGACTGCTTCTATCATACAAGTACAGTAGATGTCCCCCCAATAGGAGAGAGAAAAAGAGGATATGAACCCCCCCCATAATGAATGGTGAACGCCTGAAGACAAAATATGATACACTGCCTACAAACAACATTTCTCCCCTTAGGAATAAATAGATCCACTGGTGATTGGAGAAGCCAATCTAAAGAATGGGTGAATCTGGAATCCAAATCCAATGATGTGTGCCTCTAAAAATTGCTCACGTGTCCACATGTCGAAAAGCGATGGTGTCAATCCAAGATCCTGTGAAGACTGGTCTAACAAGTTGCAAAGGCAATAATGATGGTGGGCCAACATCGATGATGTGGATGTCAACAAAAAGGAGATGAATGTCCTCAAAGTAATCCTCCAAATCTACAATATAGGACTCTACAAACAAGGATGCTATGTCTGCAATATATGAATCCCCAATAGTTGTCTGGAAGATTTGCATTAAATCAACAGGGGCCAAAGATGTGATGATGCCAAGCTGATCAAGAATAATAGGAGATGATGATGTAGTCTCAATCTATAGAGTGGTAACATGAAGACAAGTCTTTGAACCATCAGAACATGCAAGACCTGTGATATACTCAAGCTCCTCTAAAGTATCGTCGTCAAAGGGTATGGAATCTACATTTGTAAGAGGGATGAGACAATCTACAGTAGGATCCTCTAGGTATGGAGAGCTATGAGGGTCTCCACAGATCTCCCAAAGTCTTGTCCAAAGTATGTGAGGAAATTCAATGTTTGATACAGCATACATAGTGTCAAGATCAACACTAGAACATATAATCCCTACAATATGATCACTGATGATACCCCATGTTGATAAACTCCCTAGTGTGTATGGTGTAGGTATGAGTCCATATATAGATAAGGCAAAATATCAAGCCACCTAAGATGTGTCAAGATGCCATTTCGCCAAGACTCGTAGTTATTCTTATCCAAGTTATCACATAAGGATGAATAGAAAAACCCATGATACTCACTCAAATAATAAAATAAGAGACTAACAACCTTAGTGCATATAAAGCAGATCAAATTGATGTCATCTCATGCAAACAAATCCTTTCCAAGTGCTACGACGTCTAAGTAATGAGGCAGAATGTGAAAACACAAAATAGTGAATAAAATGTACTTGTGGTAGATTTTGAAAAAGGTGCATGAATAGATCTGAAGAGTTTTGAAATACCTTTCCAACACTGCTTGAATCATGAAAATCAAAGATACAGGAAAAAATTTATGAGCTCGAAAGCACAAAATGAAGATCTGAAATTGAGTGACAATAACATGAACTAGTAGAAAAATATGATAATGATACCTACACCACTGGAAAGTTCACAGAACCAGCGTTTCGGTGATATCTTGTTTGCCTAATTTTGACACCGTATGCCCAAGTTATGCCAAAAAGAAAGAAATTGCTCCTTTAGGGAAAATAAGGGCTAGGAGGGGGGCTTGGAGGGGTTGTACAGATGGTGACATCACACTGATGTTAACAAAGGATGAGATTAAATTTGACGGCCTGTTGGCCATCAATGGAATATTTCTCTTGTCGAAAAAAAAACTTGGAGGTCGTGAAAAGTTTTCGTCGCCTGAAAAAGTACCCCATTGCTGGAATATTCTATAGAATTCAGGAAATATACTCTGCCTTGATTTCTCTGTCGTCAGAATTGTTGAATCACCAGTTTGTATTAAGGTGGCCGCCATAATTTTTTAGCCTTTGTCAAAACTTTAACGCTATCAGATTTCTTTTTTTGAGGCTGATTTTATTGTTGGGCACTTAAATTTTAAATGTCGCCGAAAAGGATTGATCGATGGCTTAATAAATAAGTTGTCGGCTTGATTTGACCCTCTTGCTTTTCACAAGCCTATCGTGGATGGGACAACAACGAATGTGCAAGGTACAGGGTGTACCCTACAATCAAAAAGATTTGATTTCTTTTTTCTAAATTTTCAAATTTGCTTTTTTTATTTCAAAATCTTTTTGATTTGCTTGTTTTTTTTAATTTTTCAGGATAATTTTTTTTATAAAAACCTAAAATAATTTTTTTGATCAAAGGAAAATATTTAAAAAACCATATCTTTTAAACCTTGTTATACTTGTGCACGAAATTTTTGCAAACACAGGTACAGATCCGTATGGCAGCCATATGGAATCTGCCTCAAATCTCATGCCCTTAAAAAAAAAATTACTTTTTTTTGCAATTACACAAAAATCGACAAAACAACAAGCGATCTTAGGGTTTTTGACCGTTCTGGACACAATGGTGAGGCCCATTTTTCCCTAAGATGAGCCATTTTTTCCCTCAAGGCCATATCTCTCAGTATTCAGATAGGAAGCTATAGATTTGGAGCTCTAATACCATGTTGGAGTTGATAGTGAACCTTACAGCTCCCAGAAACCCCTGCAACCAAAACGCTTGTCACAAACAAGAGATCAAAGCAATTGATTTTCTATGCAACCAAGAGAGAAAAGATTGAATCCAGAAGAGCACTGATATGTGCAATGTATTAACCTAGATGGTTCTAAATTGAATTATTACAATGCACAAGTTTTATAAAAGCATGCAAAGGAAAACCCTAGATTAGGATTTAACTAGATAGTGACAAGTGTTCTAATCTCATGCAATGAGAAAACTTGTCCTATATTTAATTCAAACTAATAATAAAAAAGCACTTCTACATTTAGCTTAAGTGAAATAAAGTAATAAGGGACTTAATAATTAATTAATGAATAATTAATTATCAAGTGATTACCCTGATTACTCCAACAAGCTATGGCCACTAAGAGGGCAGGTTGTAAAGTCTTTTTTGATATTAATAAAATTATATTTATGTACCAAAAAAACATTAATTAAATATTTTTTAATTATTTAATTGATTATCATTTTTTGTCACCAACATTAATTAAATATTTTTTAGTTATTTAATTAATCCATCATTTTCATCATCCACATTAATTAAATAATTTTTAATTATTTAATCAATTCATCAAATGTTCCTCTTCACATTGATTAAATGATTTTTAATTATTTGATTAATTCATTAATTTTCATCTCCACATTAATTATTTAATTAATTTCTTCCATCCACTTTAATTAAATATTATTTAATTAATCCCTGCATTAATAATTTATCCACTATAATTAAATAAATTTATTTATTTGTTTCTATCTTTAATTCTTCTAAAAACAAATTAAAAAATTAATATTTTTTAATAATATATTTCCATCATGCACACGAATTAAATAAATTTATTTATTTATTTCTATTAATATTATTATATCCATCAATTAAGTGAGCTAACTAAAAAATCATGTCATTTCACTCAGACTCACTCTCACTCTCTCATCCATGTAGCTAGTTAGCTCACCAATCAAGTCAATCACAAGCGCACATGTCACTTGCACATTCCGCGTTTTCTCTCAATCAATTTCATCCATCAATTCTTATGATCATCCTCCAATGTTGATCGATATCAAGTGAAAGGTATGAATCAACCATCATTCCAAGCTATCAGAAAATCCACAATTATCTAAGAAAAATCATCATATCATCACATCCATTTGCAATTACAAGGTTATGCTAAGAAGAGCAATCCACATTCCAAATACTATTGAAGCATATCAAAATCAATGGAGTAAGATGAGGCTTTGTGGAGGCATCATTCAATTTATTATTTTCATTTGATTTGATTTATTTGTGCTCATGCTCTATTGAAGGTTATTGTTAAATGTTGAAATAGGTACTTTTGGTATTATCCCTATTTTTAGTTTCAACTTTTCATTCACTCACAACTTGCAAATATTAGCCTTCTTACATTTCAATTCTCTAATATTGAATTATTCCTTTTTATCCTCTATATGCATACCTAAATCATTCCCATTACCATCCTCTCACCTTTTTCCTCACTATTTCTCTAATATTGCTCTAACATCCTCCTCTCATGGATTCTCAAATCTCTAATCCTAAAAATACACATTCCTCATTCCTTCTTGCAAATTGGACCTCTAAATCCTAGATTGTCCTTGTTCTAACCATCTTAGTGAATTTCAGCATCTCCTTGAATCCTACCATTGTACTTACACACAACGCCTAGAACTTCATATTTCTCCTTAGTGTTATATATTTCACAATTATGCACACTCCATATTCACCACACATAAAATCACAGATAGAATTTTTCCAAGGCTAAGGTTTGAAAATGCATCCCAATTGGGGTGACTGAGGTAACTTCCTAAATAGCCAAAACCCGTTTTCCCTCATCAAACTTCAAACATCAATAACTATGAATTGGACTCAAATAAAATAGGCAAGAAATCTTTGAAATTTGTAATAACTAAATAAAAATACACCAAAACCCTAGTGTCAAACTATCTTGTAGGTCACCAATGTCCAAGTGCTAGATAGTCTTATAGCTCACTAGTGTCCAATTGTCATAAACCTATAGTTCACTACTTCATTCGTTACTAAATCTTATGTTTATGCTTGTCAAAGATTTTTACAAATTTCCAAGATAATTTTTCCAAGCTCCTATAACTCATTCCTTCTATCAAAACTAGTTATATGGATGCATATTCTCACCTTTCTATTTCACTTTACATGTTTTGTCCTAACTCTTGTATAGTTTACTTGATTTGAAAAAGTTTATTCTTGTATTTATTTTTACATTATTATAGAATATATCAATTTTTGTTAAGTTGAATTAATACATTGAAATAAAATAACTTACATAGTACTTTTTTCGCATCTCTATTAACTAGGTTTTCCTTTCCTTTTCTTTCAATAAGAAATGCATAATTACACCAACACACCCTATTAAGTTCAAATTATATCAATAAAAGATGGATCCTAAAAATAAAGTATCATGTTAGGAACCTATATAAAAAATAACACCCCCATAGAAAGATAGAGACAAGCCCCCAAAAAAATGACAAAGAAACCACCCAATGATCTAGGAGGATTCACCAAACAAAGTGCCTGTGATAACCCTCAAGCCATTAACATTGCTTGTGGAAACTATGGGGCTACTACTTGGGTTTGTGGTACTTTAAAGCACCTCCTAGATGCTTGAAGGAATAGTAATATTCATATCTTCTCTCCAACAAATATTGCACATGCTCCAATAGTAGCACAAAATACTTTGTAAAGATACGGTTTTGCAATAAACATAACTCTAATAAACATTTTTGGTTCCTAGCATATCTTTAGTAGGGTACATCACACCTCCTAGATAATTTACAACATATAGTTTGTCACCAAGCTCATTGCATCATCCTAAGCATGATTATCTAGACCTCAACTAGAACTATCAACACAACAACCAAATTGGCACCCCGAAGGTTCATAAAAAGTTATCTACCTATTCATTAGGGTTACATCATAAATTTTTTACATCCCAAACCATCAAGGATGAGAAGTTAATCAAGGAAACCACTCCTCTTTAGGAGATGGTTCAACTTCCAAGTGGATTTTGATCTCTATAGCATGATCCTTTGTAAACTATAAATACACTAGTCTACAACATAGTTTAGATGGTCATTTTAGTCATGAATAGGAAAAAGAAGAACAAACATGTTACACTATTATATAGCATAGTTTAGATGATCATTCTAGTTATAAATATGCAAAATAAGAAAAATGCTACACCTTTCTCAAAGGTATATTATGTATAGAACAAATAATGGAATAATAATACACTATATTTACTTCTTTATCAAATTCTCCCTATATTATTTTGTTTTCTTTAATTATGTCTTCATATGCTATAATTTGGCTAAATTTTCCATCATGAAATGCAACAATTTCATAAGAATGTGAAGGAAGCAACATTGTATCATTTGTGCCCATCCTATAAGGTGTATCACAAGTTACGTCCTTAGTATGTATGTACTCATCACCATCATAATTCATATGATCACATTAGGCGCATGGAAAAATGGCATAATTATATCTAGTAAGTAGGAATGAGTACTAACCAATTTCATGAATAAAGAAAAAATGAGATGTAGAATATCACTTCCATAGAAGATATATCTATATACTTAGTATAATGTGTCATAATAATATCAAGGATAGATGTTTCACATGATATGAAAGATAAGAACATGTCAAAATATGAAATACATGTGTATAAATTAGTCAAGGATTGAACCCAAAAATGTGTCATAAAGATAAAATAGATCTCTATATGGGAAGCTATGATAAAAATAAATCACAATATATAACTAAACCCTAATCAAAAAAATATAAGTATATGAAGATCAAATGCCAAAAAATATGCAAAATGATGATAAGTTATATTGGATCAAAAAAGCTAATAGATATGATTAATACTATGAGAAAAAATAGGTAGAAAAATAGGTAGTGTAAGATCTTATAGATTCATCAAAAATTGTATTAAAATAAACTTTCCATAAGTGTAATTTCTAGGTTAATTCAATGAAATGCATATACATAAGCACAATTAACCTCAATTAATTTATGAGTAGATCTAAGGGCTAATGTTTTATAAAATTAAAATCTAACATAAAAAATTAAAAACTAAATGTAATTAGCTATGTGACATAAGAATGAATGGTTTGTGTAAAGATTCTAGAATTTGTGCCGTCTTAGGATCAAGGGTGAATAATGGTAGTTTTTAACTCACATCAAAATCAAGATATTCTATTTGCATTATGGAGGGATGATTTTGTGGATTAGGTTCAAGTTTCTCATCACGAAATGTCCTACATGTGAAAATGATTTAATAATCTATATAACTTTGTTTCTTGTTTATCTTGATTCACCCCAACTTCCTTAGCCTTTTTATGGTTGAGACAAGAAATATTTAAGAATACCTTTAGAGTATGCTATTAGCATTGCAAGAGGACACATTCTCCTAGTCAATCCCAAAAACACTTGAGTAAACAATCAAAGAAAACATTGTTTAACCATGCATATGCTCCTAGGATGATCATGTAGATCTAGATTATTTTTATTCGACCAATTGAATTATTGTAATGTAAATATGGAAATAAACTCAAGGGATGAGGAAATATGAAATTAATACAATTGAATGCCTTTTAAATACTCACAGCATCAAATTGTACAAAACGTGTACTTAGTTAACTCAAGAAGGACAATAATAGGTGGTAGTTAACTAAAAGTTTATTTTAATTTTTGAAAAATAGAGGTCAAGTTCACAATCACAAAAATGACCTTGGGTGGAAAAATGGTCAAATCTAGATGGATAACGACTATATCATGGTAGGTGTGCAAAGATGTTAATAAATGTAAGTCTTAGGTGAATGTATAGAAATGTAGGTGTATGAAGATAAGGAGTTAGCTAGATATGTGGGAGTGTGTGTATAGAGGGGTAAAGTCTAGGGGAATGAGCCCAACTTCACACAAGAGTATGTCATTTGTTAATATGTACATGTATTAAGATATTTTCTCAAAATGGGCATAGAATGAAATGAGAAATGGTCTGGGTATGCAAATTTCACTATTACATTTTAAAAATGTGAAGGAAAATAATTTTTCCCTAACTATAAGCTAGGCTAATCCAATGAAATGCATACACATAAGCACAATTAACCCAGATCAATTAATGAGTAGATCTAAGTGCAATTGGTATTTTATAATTTAATGCTGATATAGAAATTAAATAAAAAAATAACATTATTAGTTGTATGATCAAAGAATGAACAAAGTCTAATGGTGGAGCTCAAATTTGACTGTCTCAAGATCATGAAGGAACAATGAGAGTCTATGAATTGCTCCAAGATTAGAAATTATTATATGTGCTATGAAGGGTCAAGTTTGCAGATCAAGGTTAGAAATGCACTCAAATAAGCGTCTTGCACCTATGAAAATGATCTAATAATCTACACATCTCTACTTCTATATTTTCCTAATTTACCTTTGTTTTCTTTACTTTCTTTGCTATTTGAAACTAATGGTATTTAAAAATACATTTAAATGGTTGTCAATGTTTTGGAAGGGGACACGTTCCCCTAGGTCAACCCCAAGAAAAATTAGATAAAACATTGAGGACATCACTCTTTATCCATATGTATGCTCTTGTGATGAATGTGTACATCTAGATTCATGTCACATCACCAAAGTGTTTCCTTCCTTAAATATGAATGATAATTGAATGAATGCTTGGATCATCAAATAAATGTAATTGAATTCCTTTAAATGCAAGTACATAGCAATTAATCATGCAAATATATGTTTAGTCAACTATAGGTAGGAAAGGAATGGGTAGGAATCAACCAAATTTTGAACTTGAATTTTAAATTTTTAGAGCACAAAACCACAAGTATAGAGCCAATTTCACTAGTGTGAACTTAAGTCATCAAATTCTAAGAGCAATCTGGTTCAAATCTCATCATTCTACTTCCAACACATATAAGAAGTTGTAACTCTGAGCTATGGTTCAAAATTTATGATCAAAATATTGGACAACTATCTTTTTTCCATCATGACAAAAAGGTGGTAGAAACAAGGTGGCAATGAAGTGTTTGAGGATAAGTGTGTGAATAGGCATAATAAATGATAGATACATGAGATTGTGGGAAAATGTGGACAAGGTGTGAATAAAGGATGCGGAAATGTGTGTAATGGAGGAGTAACATGGGGGAAAGAGCCCAAATTTGCATAAGATTGAGTCTTTTGTTGGTATGTAAATGTATCAAGACATTATCTTAAAATGGGCACAAAACTAAATGGAAAATGGTATGGGTATTCAAATTTCACCATTACATTTTGCTCCCTTGTTGAGATGCATATGAATCCTATAATGGTCATGCATCTCAAAGTATGTAGCACTCACAAACATGCATTTAAAGTAAATATTTAGACATTAAAGGATACAAAAGGGGACCATATAAAGTCATGAACCCTACAATATGTCATTATGTAGGTTTTCATTTGTCATGTATCTCCATGGGAACTTGTAAAATAGAGGGAAAATATACCATGAGTAGCTTTTGTAATGCTAGTAGGAACAAATGCAATTTGAATCTCACTGTCAATGATCAAAAAGTTGAAAGAAAGGCAAAAATAGAATTAAATAAATTATTCCTATATGAAAAGTGGTAATGACTTGCCTCAATTGGCATTGATGCGTGTCGGCACATATGGCACATGGCATGTCACATAATAAAGGTGTTTCTATAGGCATGTGTAATCATCTACAAAACTCAACATGCGGGTGTTAGCAACAAGAAATGCCCCATTATGATTGGTTACCTCTGCAAGACATAAGGAATTATAGGAGAGGAAAAATAGTACATGAAAAGTAAATATAAGCTACGCATGTGAGCATGTAATCATGTAAAGTAATAAATGTAAACGATTGTATCATGCATTAAGCATGTAAATGTCTTGAATGATAAGTATGGTAATGACATGATCTTGAGATGATATCAACGAAGGAGATTTCCCTTAGCATGGGAAAATATTGAATGGTGATGTGGCATTCAATGGTCAAAACACACTTGCAATTACACATGACACTAGGAAAGACATGTCCCCAAGGTGGTAGCATGAGCACACAATGGACAAGGGGAGGAAATAGATCTTTAGTGGTAATGTAGGAATGTAAAGGTAATGACAAAGAGTGAAGTCATAATCCCCTTAATGTAAAAAAGATGACTCTAGAGCAGGATATAGCTATGTAGGTAATAGTCAAAGACTAGGGACAAACATGAGAACAAGCATAGAATGTGAAACAAGCAATCAACAGGAGAAAGCTACAAGATGAAGGGCCATAAAGCATCAAGGAACAAAAGACAAAAGGTAAATATGAAAAACAAAGGTAAGTGGGCAGCCTATGTGGGAAATAAAAGTAAAGGCAAAGGTAAGTGAAGAATAGGCATAAAGATGTAAAGAGCAAAGGAGAGTGTGAAGAAAAAATGCTCCATGAATGGGGAAGAAAAAATATGAAACCAATTATAAAAAGTGAAATGAGTGTGAAAAGCAAAAAAACAAGGCATAATTAAAAAAATGCCAAATTATGAAGACAAAAAGGAATATCAAAAGGGGAAAGGTGAAATCCAAGCTATAGGTATATGTGAATATAAACTATAGTGATACTTATATCATGTAAGAAATATAGGAGGTTCAGTTGTTTTTTAAAATAAATGATCTTCATCCAATGCATCATCATCCTCCCAAAAGAAATCATCAAGTTTTTCTTCATGGCTTGGTGTTTCTTCCCCCTTTGCTGATGTTCTCTTTTTCATGTGTTTCTTATTGCACATTAAGTGGTTTTGCTTGTATTTCATGTGTAACCTCAACAAGGGGTGAGTTAAGACCAATCATTTGCTTTCATATGTTTACGAGTATGCTTAATGATTATTTCACCTAAATCTATGAGATCTTGGACTTTATGTTTGAATGTTTGTTTCTATCTATAGATGTCCATATGTGTCATGATAAGCACAAAAGTACTTAGCCTTGTGTGGCATAAGTGCAAACATATCCACTAGCTTAGTTGAGGTTAAGGTAATGAGATTATGTTGCAAAAGTTGTTTGAATACCATATGTGGGGAATTTTCCAATATTATATTTTTTTCAATTTGTTTGGTTAGATGTTTACATAGTGATTGTTATTGTGTACATCCTCATTTCCCATATTTTCTAAACACAATAATGATGTTGACTTGTGGATGGGGGGGGCGTGCAACACATACCTTGAAACAAAAAGGGATCTCCTAATAAGGTGTGCTCAAACTTACATAGAATAGGACATAAATGTAAAATGTTAGGTGAATATATAGGAATGTGTGCATATAAACATAAGGTAAGTTAAATATGTGAGAATATGTGTATGGTGATAAATAAGGTTACGTAAATGAATCAATTTTGCACAATATTGCATCATTTGTTAATATATACATATATCAAGACATTTCCTCAAAGTTGACAAAAAACTAAATGAGAAATGACATGAATATCCAAATTTCATCATTACAAATATATAACAAAAAATATTTATTTTCACGCATTTGATTATAAAGAAAATGATTGATGATCCAAATATATTTTCGTCATAATTCATTCATGAGCTTAATGCCAAAAAGTTCCACTTGCTACCTTTGTTTTCAAGCATAGACATAATGGACAGTTAATGTAAATGGGCATATACTTAAATACAACAATATGATGTATTATATGAAGTCATGCCATTTGGCCTAAGCATATTGAAAGAGAAAAGTGCAATGGATAGATTCACTGTATTATTTAAGGAAAATGAAAAGGAATTTTTATTTAGCCATTTTTTCACTCTTAATCTCATATTTCTTTAGGAAGAATATTTTGGCTTAGATGTTATAACTGAGAGAATCTTAGAATTAGATGTGTTAGTTTAATCAATTTAAATGTTTTGAATCTCCAATTACATATTACATTCAATTTAAACATTTTAGTAGTACCTTTCACTAATATTCTTACTTGTTTCTCTTTTTGAATATTATATTTGAAACTCTCACTTTTCCTCACTCCATAGAAGAGGAACGCATAAAGATATGTTATAAAAAGATCACATCAATCTTGTAAATATTTAAGCCCATAAAATAATTATTGAAAGAGAATAGGAGTTTTTTCTCAAAATTAGAACCAAACATAACAAAAATCTTAAATGGAGTTATAAGAAATCATATTTCTTAAAAAAATACCTTCCCCCTTCCCTTGATGAAGTTAACAATTCCTAGAAAGTTGGATTGTAAGTAAGAGGTGGTTGAAAGGTCCTTGAGGTCCATTTCCAATCAAGAATTCCTGACTGTTTTCAAGAGCTTCTTCAATAAAACGTTTTGCTGCCTGCACAATTATTATCAATTATCAAAATTTGCAGAATTGGAATGTGATAATTCAGTTAGCTTATATGTAATCACAGATCATTCAAATTTACTAGTTCTAACTTCTGAATTGAGGCAAAATAATAATTATTACAGTAAAGTTACATTTTCCTGTTAATGGGTTAGTTGTTCCTAAGAATAATACAAGGGAGAAATGGAAAGCCCCCTTAGAAGGGGAAGGTCAGCTTTGATGGTGCTGCTTGAGGCAATCCCAGTCCACCTGGGACTGGATATGTGTTACAGGATTCTTCAGGGGCCTTTATGTTTGGTGGAGCTCGTCATTTGGGGCATAAAATGAATAATGAAGCTGAATGGAAGGCGCTATTAGTGGGAATGATAGCAGAGTACTCTAACCCAACAAGTAATGGGAGATTCATTAATGGTGATAAATGCATCATAAAAAGCTTTCTGCTGTAATTGGAAACTCAGATTGATGCTCGGAAAAATATTAATCTAGAAAGTAAATTTGATAAGGTCGATGTGGTCCACTGCTACAAAGAGCAAAATAGGGTCAGGGACTTTTTGACAAACACAGGAATAGAACTATCTAATTCCTCGTCCATTAAAAGGTGTGGCATCAATGAATGGAGTGAGAGTTAAGCTTATTGCAAAAGATCGTCTACCTTGAGTGATTACCATCCTATCCTTTCCCCGTAGGCATGCCATTATTAATAGTTAAGTTTTGCATGTGACATGACAAATGACAAGAGATATGTGTCTGCCACACATGTTAAGGGTGGAATAGTTTTGAGGTATATCTCATAATTATGAGGAGGGATGAGTGCTGCAGTTTTAGAAGGCATATGGCCTACTCCCATACGTTCATTGTTTGCTACCAGAGTGCTATATCCCTTTCTTCACTCTTATTTGTTTTCCGTGTGGCTCTTGTGGCTCACAGTTGGAGTGTTTCCCATGGCAGGGTGGGGTGTCTCACAGGACCGTCTCCTACAGGGGCAAGTCTCTGATTATGGGTTAAAGAAGAATTTTAACTATTCTAGTGCAGCAAACTTGAAGGTAATAAAATCTGTATTGGGCAATGATGGCATTGAAGACAATGGGATGCTACACACACATGAATCCACTCTTGAAGACTTTAAAGTTGAATTGGTGGTGGCAGTTGAATCAGCAGATGTGAGGGATAGCCTAATGGAATTTTTTGTGAGGCCCTCAAATATGAAGGAGCTGCAGGAGGGATCAGAGTTCATTGTGGAAGAAAAGTATTCCCATTGATGCATGGTTCTGGGCTAGCAAAGGTGAGCAGATCTAGACTATGGAACAGGGCAATTAATGATGAGATATAGGATTTAATTCAGAATGTGAACACCCTAACTGAATTTTTCCAAGAGTTGCCTGTGGTTTTTAACAATTTGGTGGTTTTAAACCACAAAGGTCTGCTTGAGGTTATGGAAAAATATCTCAGATTCTTGTTAATCATCATTATCATTTGCACCAAGTTCTTGATTACCAAAGCGGTGTTCTTCTAAATATTGTCAAATTTGTGTTCTTGCATCAAATTGCAAGTATTGCGAGATTCCAAAACTTCTTGTCAAATACCTGTAAGCTTATGGGATAAATCCTTTAGTCTGGAAGCATAGAAATATGATAATATTCGTGTACAATGATGTGATCTCTTGTGACTAGAGATCCATAGGACAAGGGCTGGGATAATGGACTTGCTGTAGGAGATGTCAGGAGAAATTTGAAGGCCTTGATGATTATCAATTTATTATACAGGATGATCATTACACACAGCAAGTGATGATAATGCCAGAAAGGTTAGGGAAAAGTTGAAGATATTGTACAAGACAACAATCAAGAAGGATCACGTGCCTGAGGAATCTGCAAACCAACACAAAGATGATGAGAATCAACATCCGGTCATAATAAATTAGAAGGATTTATGAGATTAGCTAACAGCTGTTGGAGAAAAAATGAATGATAAAGAGATGATGTTATAGAACTAGTATTCCAAGGTCATTCAGAGCATTTAAGATGACAATGAACAAAACACAAAGTGAAAGGCATGAACATTGAAATGTTGGTAGGGCTGTGTTGTGACCTACTTCACACATCGCCCCATTGCAAATGGGGACCCCCAGTAGTTTGCTTTTTAGGGTTTTGCTTTAGCGTTGCATTTCATAAGTCCATTTATTTGAGAGTTTGGAGTTAGAGTTTTGAAAAATCATCTGAGCCAAGTAGAGAATTCGAGCCCAAAACAGTGCCTAGACATCGTCAAAGTGCTCAGAAGGACCGGAGGACAAAGAACGCCATTGCTTTGAGTCAATTCTGACACTTCATATTTTTTTGGGATTCTGCTCTTTTGCTTTTTGCTTTTTCTATTTTTGGCACTTTGGGACCAATCCGGGAAGCAGCTTTTTGGGCTACTTTTTGCTTTTTGTTTTTTGATTTTTTCAGCTTTTTTGAAAGTTGACCTAGGATTGGGTCCCATAGGTCATGGTGTCAATGTTTTTATCTTCAAAATCAAAAAAA
>VDFB02370245.1:0-26459 GCA_007258455.2 Sequoia sempervirens | reverse complement strand
GAGTCACCACATGACATGGCAAAGTCACCATCCAAGGAATCCCATCTCCATCTAGCGCACATCCTACTCATCCAACAACAAGCCCTAGCAAGTGCAATCTCTTAGATCAACTTAAGAAGACCCTCGCATAGATTTATATCTTCGAACTATTGAGACTATCCCCCATGCATAGGGAAATCTTAGAGGAAGCTCTTTCTACATCATCCATCCCCGAGGATATTGATATAGACCAAGCTATGGTAGGGCATATCGCTAATCATCTTCTCACCTTCTCGAAGCAAGACCTACCATCGTAGCCATCTCATAATCGTGCTTTACACCTTGAGGTCATCATTATCATCTCACAAATAAATAAGAGTCTAGTAAATGGAGGTGTTGGTATAAACATTTGCACCTCTTAGTTGATCAAAAATTTGTGCTATTCAGAGGATACTATTGAGAAAACAAAGAGCACCACCTCAAAGTATATGACGGCCAAGAACGGGTATCACAAGGAATCATCACGCTACCCATCCAAGTGGGCCCTCTCATCACATAAACTACATGCCAAGTTTTAGACCTTTATCTCCCCTACAACATTCTGCTTGGTTTACCCTCGATCTATGCTCTAAAAGTTGTAGCCTCAACCTACCATCAATGTATAAAGTTTCCTTTCAAGGGTAGATAAGTTACCATCCATGGAGATCCTGAGCCTTTTTACTACTGCAAGAATCTTGAGGACAAGTTCTATAAGATCCCCCAAATACCCAAGAATTACGAAGGGCCTACACTTTCTACCTCATTTGTTGACCCATCATCCCTTGCATCTACCTTAGAAATGAAAAAAAATGTTGTGAATAACATACTTGCTATCAAAGCAATGATCCAGGATGATGGTTGTGGGAACTATAAGCTAACAAAGGATAATTTTGTGTTGGGAGAGCTACCTCTTTCTCCCAAATCTCATGGGAATCCCACACCTAGCAACAACGTTCCTAAAACTATCAAGATGGTAGCTACTACCTTCACCAAGTGGGGGGACCTGAATAAAGAAGGTATCAATGAGGAGGATATCTCTAAACTACTATATCAAGATGAATGACTTGTCCCTATTCTTCCAATGGAAGATGAAAACAAAGGCTTGCAGCTAATAAAGGGAATGGGGTATACCAAGAATGAGAAACTGGGAAAAAATGACAATGTTTTTCTAGAACCTATCGTTCCTGAGAAATGTCCAAAGAATCTTGGCCTAGGTTGCACTACTAGCAAGGTTACCCTTATTGGCAAAGGTACTTCCACTAAATAGGTTGAGGCTTCCTCTTGGTTACCAACATCGTGTGATACTACCCTAGATGAAATCCCCCTCGATGTTGTAGACCTATTTGAGAATATCGCCCTCTTCATGATATCTACATCATCCTTCACCTCGAGTGACCAACCAAATGAAATACACCTAGTATACCCACAACTCATTGACTTGGACCAATGAGGACCACCAATTCTCAATTTATTCAAAAACAATGAAGCAATCTCAGAATTCATGGGACTTCGTGACAATTTATCATGGGCAGACCACAAGGCTTATTTTTCCATAGAGCTTGACACAAGAGCGTACTATGGGGAGATGATTGATTCCTTTAGTCCCAAAATTGATGACATGCAACTAACTTGGTAACATTATTTGAATGAAAAACCACACTATGGCACTCTCGATCTTGTTAAAATAGTAAAAAGAAAGGACGATCCGAGGTGTCAAGGATGGGGATTCACCCCTTTAGTACGTATCCAAAATTCAAGAGTCTTAGCGTAAAAGGCCACTCTAGTCAACGGGGAACAAACAGCACCCAAGATCACTTTAGTGTTGAATCCTTATTGGATGAAGAATAGAAGAACCTAACAGCATTCCTAAAAGAGGCAAAATCTAACTTTACAGGGTCATATATAGATATTCCAGGGCTTGATCCAAAAGTAGTTGTGAATCATCTAGCAGTTTATCCTGAAGCCAAACTAGTGAAGAAAAAGTTAAGGAAAATGCACCCTTAGATAGCACTCTTAGTCAAAATTGACTTACAAAAACTTCTTGACGTTGGATTCATTTGACCCATAGATTATCCTGAGTGGGTTTCAAACTTGGTACTAGTCTCCAAACCCACTGGGGGCATCAGAATCTACATTGATTTCAGAGACTTGAACAAGGCATGTCTGAAGGATGGTTTCCCTCTTCCAAAAATTGGCATCATAGTGGATTTAATAGTTGGGCATGAAATGCTATCACTCATGGATGGTTTTTCAGGCTATAATCAAATCATGATCGCTAAGGAGGATCAACACGAAACTGCATTCACTTATCCATGGGGATCGATTATTGAACATGATGCCATTTGGGCTAAGGAATGCAGGAGCAACCTATCAAAGAGCAATGACCCTCATCTTTCATGACATGATCCATAGAATAGTTGAAGACTATGTGGATGATATTTTGGAAAAGTCAAAGAAAAGGAGTAAGCACATACAAGTCTTAGGACCCATCTTCAACAAACTTGAAGAGTACAAAGTACGACTAAACCCGAAAAAGTGTCTTTGGGGTTACATTAGGAAAGCTCCTTAGCTATATCGTCTCACAAAGAGGGATAGAAGTTGATCTAATAGAGGTAAAAGCCATCTTAGACATGGAACCACCATAAAAACTAAAGAAAATGAGAGGATTACAAGGAAGATTGCAATCCATCAGGAGGATAGCATATATAAAAAGGGGACGGAAGAGAAATTAGAAAATAATAGAGAAAAACTCCACGGTAATGAGGGGCATTCCAAAAGCGAAGACCACATAGAAGGTCGCACTCCATCCTCCATATTATCAGATCCATCCACTGAAGATTGGGTTGTTTCCATTCTGTGAGGCACTCCACTTCTCTCAGACAATGGAGAAGGGTCTTCAAATGTCTCAAACACCACCAGTAAAAAGAACAAGACAATCCCAGCCTAAACAAATGGCCAAAAGAAAATGCAGAAAGATACAACAGAGGAAGAAGTAGAAGAGATATTGAAGGAAGAAGAAGAGCTCGAGCAACCTCTGAAGAGAAGGAAAAGAGGACAACAGGTTGTGGTACCTCCTCCACAAGTAAATTAGGAGCAATCGCAAGACCTTTGAAAAACCCAAAGAACCTATTGACATCTTGGCGACTTACAACATCATTGTAAGCCATGGAATTCTACCACAACTACTCCAAATGTACAAGGACATGACTGAGAAAAACAAAGATAGAACTATCCAGTGCTTAGTCAAGTATATGAACCATTCCAATAAAGCACTAGATGATGCAATGATAGAGTTTCCAGAAGAGATTGTGGCAGCCATAAGGGAAAAGCAAGCTAAGGCACCAGAGAGAGAAGAAGAGATGTGAGACAAAGCAATTATAGAAGTCAACCCCAACCTCACTGAGGAGCATAAACAAACACTAGCCCAAGCACAAGATCACAAGCTCCGCACAAAACAAAGGGTATAAATTCTCATGGAAGAGGGTCCAGAAGCAACACAAAAGATTTGGAAAGAGGCATTCAAGGTAACCTAGAAGCTCTACAAACAGGTGATGAAAGACAATAAAGAAGAATAAGTAGAGAGATCGCAACCGGAAGACAATACAACCAGAGAGACAAGGACCAACCCTAGAAATAATACAAGTCTCGTAGGAAAAGACAAAATCAAGGATGATTCCATAGACCCATCCACTGCTTCATACACCATCTCTGCTATCAAGAAATTCCTGGCACAACAACAACAAATACAAACGTGTCATCACCACAGTTACTGCAAGTGCCAATGGTGGGATCACAAATTGACCTATCAAGAATCTCAACCCTCTATAAGATACAATTAGGGGATATTTTTCATGTGCTACTGCTAGAGAAGAGATGCTAAGCGAACATGTACATAATGTGGAGCAACTAGATGTGGTGAAAACACTCTAGAATGTTATCCCTCATCTACCACAAGGCACTTCACTCCCACTGCCTCAATAGCTCAAACAATTAGTAGATAGTCTACAAGGGGATTTCACCTCTGCTAAGGCTAGCATTAGAAAGGAGGCCCAAGAAGAAATTACAAAGAATAAAACAGAGGCGTACACAAAAAGATGTGCCACCGCACACTCCCAACTGGAAGCACTAATAAAATAATCAAGAGATAGGATCCAAGAGGTCGGGGTACTATACTAGTTTTGTCTACAATGGACCAACACAACAAAAGGCCTCTACACCCAAATACTTCAAATTCAAGATCATATAGTACAAGTGGTGTATGATCCACTTCAAGATCCGTTTGGAACCATAAGAGATCAAGTTGAGAATCTCCACAACCATCTATAGCAACTTCATACTCAACAGGAACAAGTGAAAGAACAAATCAAACAATTGAGGGAGACAGTCAATATTCACTTGAGACTTATCCAAACAATTTTAAAGGAAGCAAAGTAGATAGCACAAAAGAATTCCATTCCAACTAATCTCTTAGAGGTAGAACTCACATTAGCTCAAATCTAAGGACAAATAGATACATTGCTACAGGCATAGGCACATTGGGCATCAACCATGATGAGACTCAAGGTACAATGCAAGCATCTCCTTCCCAATTAAGCATCATGTCTTGAGGACAAGACTTCATTTTAAATGGGATGATGATGTTAGCAGGTTAAGGAGAAGGGTTAGAACCTACCGCAGGATACCGCAAAAGGTCTGTGGTACTAGGAAAAGACATTAGATATCTCTAGGAGTCATGTCCTTTCAAGGGAATGCATGTATATATGCAATGTAAACAATATGCAGAAGATGTATGTAGAGATAGAAGAGGAATATATGAATTGTATATGAGCTCAGAGTCTAAGACCTACTTTGTGTACATGATTATGATATAATATAAAGGAGTTATAAGGATTATATATATGTGCAATGAATGTATGAATGTTTCTTTTGTTGTTGATACAATATGCATTAAGTGTTCCTTCTAGAATCCTATCGCAAATGCTTGTTTCTCTTACTATATCCTCTAGGATATAAATAGACTACATAAGAAGTACTGGGGTAAAAATATCCAAACTGTACTCCCTCATCCTTCTTCCCAATAGACTCCAAAATGAGTGTAGAAAATTAAGGTGAAAAGTGTGTTCAATGTATAATTTTTTACCTTACATTGCCCAAATAGTATGAAATTTGTAAAGTGTTGATAAAGAATGTCAAAGGTGTGTGTTTCATTGACATATCAAAGAACATATTTTGCCTATTTCCAATGTTAGTGTCTAGACATGAATTTAAAATAATTGACTTGTTACAAAACATAAGTATGACCAAGTGGTAGTAAGATGAATCAAACTAACCACAAATTGACAATATAGTAAATCAATAAGTAGTGGTGAATCAGTTTTAGGTGAGAGTTATGTCCCAACTTCCATAGATGTAGAGTTCGATTTCATTGAAACATCTTAAACATTTCTAAAACAATTTTGGCATACTTATTTTGTGTGCAAATATAGCATTATTACGTTGCCAAATTTCTATACCTAAATAATAATGCAAAAGCATGAGATTACTCATTTCAAAAATAGAACAAAGGTCAAATTTCACCTTTTGAGTTGACCAATAATAACTACTAGTGATAGACAACCTAGCATAATACTATCACTTGGGATTTGTATATAGATATTTGGATCAAAGCAACTTCTTATGAATCCTAAATCTTGAAAGTATTGATCAATTTTTATATATCAAGCTCTTAGAGCCTACTTAAGCCCATACAAGGGCATGACGATCCTACAAACCAATTGTTTTTTTTTTGGAACTTGGAACCTTTGTGGTTGCACCATGTAAACCTCTTCTACTAAATTTGTGTTTAAAAAGGCACTTTTGATGCCCATTTGATAAATTTTCCATTGAAACTAAGCAACAATAAAGATTAGCAATTGAATGGTTATCATATTTTTAGTATGAGAAAATGTCTACTCATAGTCCACCCCTTCCTAATATGAATTTCCTTTTGTGACATTCCTAGCTTTGTGCTTGTCCAAAGAACTATCTCATTTACATTTGACCTATGTACCCATTTGCAACCAATAGAATTTACCCTTGAGTAATTCTACATCAAGGCCTCATATTCTAGCTTCATGGCATCCTCCTATTAAGACTTGCTTCATTGTATATGTGAGATTCAAATACCTACCAAACAACAAACAAGAGAAAAAATTACCTACTCACAACCTTGCACAAGTTTTTTTCATGATTGTGTAGACCATCCTTCTATTGATGTTGGTATTTCATCTTCTCGAACATCCTTCAATATGGTATAATACCACTTCAATCTCCATTGCTCATTTTATTGACCTTGCTCTAAAGGCCAAGTATCATCATGTTTTTGCATATTTCTTCCTCCTTGCAAACAACATACAAACTATTGTAATGCCATTTTGGTAACTTACCATGATGATTTTTTTAATCCTTCAACTTTCACACTAGATTTATCAATGGTGATTTATTGTACAAGATTATTTGTAGATCTTTTATCGTCCAAGAATAAAACATCTTCCCATCTACAACCAAATCTCTACTAATCACACTTTCATTCATAGAGACACTGTAGCATGTACATATAGATTTTCCTATTTGTGTCTAATTTACTAATGGTCTAGTTAGGAATTAACGCAAAAAGTAGCATAACTAAAATTTTGCAAAATGCTTAATGATGATCTCCTTCTTGGCAATGCTTCCTTGGGAATGATATTTTGTAACACCTTGCAAGGAGTATGGATAAGGATCTAAATAGTTGTATAAACACAAGTTCCACCTATATCAATATGGCACATTTTGGAAATGCATGCATGTTGCCATCTCCATAACCATCATATTCCTTCATTCTACAACTCTATTTTATTGTTGAATGTGTGATGTAGTATATTCTCTATGTATACCATTCTAGTAACAAATTTCTTTGACCAATTGGAGGAGAATTTCCCTCCATTATCTAATCCACTGATTTGATAGGCCTTCACTTGCACTCCAACTAGGGCTTTGAATGCTAAGAAATTGCATAAATAATCAGTTTTCTTTCTCAAGGAATATACCCACGCCTTGAAAAAATTTATCAATGATCAACAATAAAAACGATTCCAAACACAATATCAATGTCTTCATTTGGCCACACAAATCAACATGAACTAAGCTCAGTACTCCTTTGGCCATATTCTTTATCAATATCAAATGGGTTTCGACTATATTTTCCAATTTCGCATCCTCTAGACACATCCTAGCATTCTAAATCAATCAAATTCCATTCACCATGTTATTCTTTCTTAGCATAAACAAAGACTAGTCATTCAAGTACCCACACTTTTCATGCCAAAATATAATGTTATTTTCTACCAGTAGTGCATGTGACTATTATTTTGGGATGAATAAGCTTGTATAGTCCCTTCTCACCAATAGCAACTACAATCAACTTGTCATTGTAGAGTTTTGTTCATATATTCGGTGCCTTAGAAGTTGATAGAAAGAGTGGGATTCTTAGTTATTCACTAATAGAAAGAAGATTATTCTTCATATCAGGAACATATTAAACATGCTTGAATGTAAAGACAACATCGTTCAATGTGGCAAACATAACCACACTCTTCAACAAAATGAGTCCACCTAACCCCTAAAGTGACAAGTCTCCTTCTATTGTTATTCTCATTAAAAGATACATAGCAATATGTTTGGCTTGTATAGTGTTTAGATGCATCTAAATCAAAATACCATATTGTTGACTCCATGAATTATCATGTGATGCAATAGTGTGAATCCATTTATCAACTCTTGCTCATTTACTTCATGCTCCTTACTTTCAATAATATTTGTGTTCTTTGGTCTCCTTTGGTTGCTCTCTTAGGGTAATTCCTACTAAAGTATCTAGGATCATTATAGTAAAATTACTTCCCTCTTGATATCATATATGTGTTATTGCCTCTCGATGAGTCATTTGATGCACTTCTAGTGTTCAAACTAACTTTATCACATATCCATGCATTAAATGTGATTTCTCTAGATTTTGAAGTCAATGATTCTACCTTATCCTATCCCCTCTTGTTTTCTAGGAGATATGGATACCTTCTCAAAATCAAGTGTTTGTGTCTCAACAATCATGTACAAATTCAAAAAGTGAATCATACAATGAATAACAAGCTTCAAAAAAACAAAACTACCATGTCTTCATCATCCCCTAGCATTTGGATAGAACCTAGTTGATCATTCCAATCCTTCAATTGCTAGTATTCTAAAAATGAAGCATCCTTCTTGCAAATTAGAAGAAAACAATAGGTTCTTTAAAGAAAGGGCACGATCAACCTTTGATATCTAGTGTTTGGTTTTTAGATTCTTCCTAAAAGTGGTTGCATGAGTGGCATTTTTCATAAAAACCTTCAGAAGTATTAAAGCTTCCTTATGCTTCATATTCTAGTTCTCTAGTCATGATCTAGTCTTTCCTCCAACACAATATAATCAAGGTCACAATACTTGCAAATGGCAAGTATTTTATGACTCTGTAGGCTACAATTCTTTCCAAATAGCTTTTGACAATTAGGTAAAAGAAATACCTAAATTTTGACCATTTCAAGACACAACACTAGACTTCAAGTATATGGAAACAATTACATTGGGAGACTTATAAGTCCTAAAGCAAAAAACCTATTTATTATTACACAATGTGGCAAAGTTTTCAAGAAAAACTATCTACTAAACAAAAATTTATTAAATTTGTTTGCTTTATGACAAAATATGAAGAAACATTTTTAATAGGTTTTAAAGTTTAAGAAAGTTCAAACTTTAAATTTATAATTAAATATTATTATATTTATAAAACTTCAATGAAACCCATATCCCCTTAATAGAAATTCTTCATGAGTCAATGACTTTCATTTATTTAATGGAGGTGAAGAGTCAATCCCCCTACTATTTGCTATAACTGTGACTGCCTCTGATGTTACTCAATTTTATTAGTTCCTTGGAAGCTAAACACGATTCATGCAATTTGTTTTGATGATTAAAATCTAAATGATGTTTTTGTTGGTCAACAATAACTACATACTCATGTGGATAGTTGTTAGTAAAGGTTCTTGAGTTAGGAACGTTACATGGACAAAACTATTCCATCTTCATCTAATGGTGGTTTGGCTGTGCGGGCAGGCACCATGGGAAGGCAAAATGAAACCTCAGCAAAGAGACGGCCGTGCAGAGTTGCATGTTGGTTTGTTAACATGATGCTTGTGAACACCTAAAATCACATCACCTAACCACACTTAAAGTTTTGTCCATTCAACTTTAATTAAATAATAAGTCCGACTGTTCCCAATTTATCTAAACTTATCTTTTTTGGCTTTGATTAGTAAATTAAATCTTTTTTAATTAATTCATTTTACTTTCTCTATGGTTCACCTTTTTAATTAAAAAAATTCACATTTATTTAATAAAGTTCACCTTTCATGTCCCTATCCTTCAAAAATTAAATAAATGCAAACTATTTATTTAATCTCTTTTTTCAACTCAAGTCATTAGTTTACTAAAACTAATTAGTTAACTAATTAATCCACTTGCGCATTTCAAAACATGCTTATGTCATGGTCAACTTGGCATGCACTTCTCCCATCCATCCCATTTCTCCAAAAATCCTCTCATCAAATCTCAACCATTCACTTAATCGAGAAGATCTACACTCTCCATCTTACACGTGACTCTCACACATATATGAGATCTCTCACTAGTCAAATCACATATCCACATGATTTTTACACATGTGAGATCAATCATATATCACAATCACACATCCCCATGATCTTTCTTACACATGTGAGAACTTTCAAACTCCACTCTCCATTCAAATTAAGATAACCTTGACTATCCAAATCCTTTTGATCCTTGCCCTCTTCAAGTGCACCAATCACAAGGTGCTACTTGTGAGACTCATCCTCTCAATCAACCCCAACCCTTGATCTTCAAATCCAATCTTAGCCATTAATGATCCATCTCCAAAATTTATAAATAGGCTCTTAAATGAACTATTTGAAAGACAATTCTTAAATGCAAAATTATGTTGCTTGAATGAGCAACCAACATAACTTCCATCATACATCTTGAGCATATACATCCACATCTTGTGAAAGCAATAAGGAGTTGTGGGTGAGAGATCTCTTGTTTTCTTTTACCTTTTCATGCAAATTCCTTTAGGTATCGACTAGAATTTGATTTCATTATTTGAATCCATGTTTTATGTTCTATATCTTTATTGTTCACAAATGAAACCTAGGGTAAGTCATAACCTAAGTATTATATTTAATCAACTTATGAGTAAAACACTTATAATATGTCTAATACTTTGGACATTTTTCCAAGGAGTTGGATTCAAACAACTTGTGCAAATATTAGAGATTTTTCCAAACATTCAATCCCTAGTATTGCAACAGCATTCTTCACATGAGTGGTTGTTCCAATCAACTCATGGTACTATAGTGCTCCCCTGTTGTGAGTGGTATTGAATTGTTGACCCCTCTTGAAATTGGTGCTCCTTGAGTTCATGCGATCACCACCACCAACAACTTTTAGCAATCTTGACAAGATCTCACTAGTGTTTTCTTCCTTCATCCTTGTTTTGATTTACGCAACAATGTTTCTTAGAATATATTTCACCATGAGAAATAGGACACTTATGGGGTCTTCTTGGGTTGACAAGGATGGCACTCTATAAATCATGGTTGAATGCATAGCTCTCTTTATCAATCAAGAGCATGGAGTTGTATTCATTCTTTACGATAGCATCTAAGCATATCAAGTATTCTTTTGAAATTGACAATAGCACATCGTTTGCTTTCCTACTTTGACAATTTAGAGCCACACAAATTGCAAATATATGCCTTCTCATTCTCATCCCTTTAGCAATTGTTTGGTGCTTATTAACGGCCACTATACTTACTCTCTCATTATTACAATGAATTATTTATGAATATTTTCTACGCCACTCCCCTTAACAAGACAAAAACCACAATGGATTTGCTTTTATTGAATATAGTTTAGATTTACAATGTCACCACATTCATCTGTTATTATAGATATACTATCAATCATTAGAACTACTTTAAGTTTCTATTATCAGAATAGACATCTTATGAAAGAATCAATCAAATGAATTGTTATGAACGAATTCCACGATAACCTCCTCTTTTTAAACCCTATTGCCTGCTTTACCGTGGAAATAGGCACACATGGCCAATAAGACAAGTCACATTGTCACAGTTTTAGCCTCAATTTGAGACCAATTTACAACAATCATTGCTCTATTCCTTTATTTTAAAAAACTTGAGCTTATTAGATAATCTTCATTGGCAGAATGAGCCCAAGCCTCTCACTAATGTTAAGGATTTACAAATTAATCCAAAATTGTTTAGACATTGATTACTAATTTCTGCTGCACTGTCTTGCCTATAAAATCTTTTACAAAAGAATTGAAACAATTAGAACAGCACGAAGGCATTAGGACTGAAGATTGAACTTGACCAATGTGGCAACAAGATATTCTTTCAAAAGGTTTCACCATATGCCTGGAATGCTCTATTCCACATGCTGCCAAGATTGTATGTGTACAAGACCTTGCTATCTCCTTAAATACCAGTTTGTCTGCAGCCAAAACATATTATAAAAAATATTGAATAGCATGAAAAGAATGAATATATCCAATGAAAGAAAATGATTAATCTACATGAAGTTAAATTGACACAAGGTTCTGTTGAAGAGATAACACAAAGAAACAGGTTCTAGAAAAGCCTTGAAATATTCTAGGACAAAAACGGGCATAATTGCCAGATTAAAAGAAAAGCATTTTAATTTGGGCAGACCCTTGTAATAATACAAAACAATGACAATCAAAACAAAATGGTATGGCAGAAAGCTGAGATGGTACAAATTTGTATTGGCAGCCTTTCAAAACTGGAAGTTAAATTTAATGAATATTTAATCGACTCAAAAGTCCCACATTTATTTTGGCATTTTCTTGTTGAAGATAAGTGTTGGTTGTAGATGCCAAGTAGAAGTTTACCTGAAGTTGTTAGGTCATATTCTCATTAAATTCTGAAATATGGGAAGTTGGAATTTCTAGCATTTGCAACAATTAGTTCACAGACTTCCACTGCTTAAGGAACAACTAGTTAACATTTTGACAGCTTTTCATCAACCGCAGAAAGGTCTTTGTTAATCAACTGTCCAGCACTGTCAAAACCTAGCACGCTCTTAAAGAAGCCTAAGCATACATCGAGTAAGGATTTCTTGCATATCTAGAGTTTCTAGAACTACATGGAAAATAAAGTGAAAGGAATTGAGGGTGGTGTTTCTTGGTATATAGAAGCCTGAGAGGTTGAGAAATCAGAAGGGTGGATGGCTTTCTGATTGACATATTTCCCAGGAAATTTGATATAGCTAGACTAGTACGTTACTCTAATGTTCAATGGAACATAAATAAACAATGCATCAGGAAATTGACCATTTAGTGATTTGGTTTCAATTTGAAGTTACGACTTTAATGAAGACGAGCGCCTACTCCCAAGGGTTTTAGAACACACAATAGTATAAATGAATTCCCAGTCATATTTAATTTTTTAAATATGTTTGTTAAAAACTTGAAGACCATAATTATAGATTCAGATTTTGTCACATTGTTTGTATACAGTTGTTGAAAGTTGAAACCAAGTTGATTGCATAGATAAAGTTGTTGCACCCTTACTGTGCCTTACATGTCCCAGCTCCAACTTTGAAGAAATATGACAAGCTACAAAGTTCAAATAATAGGCATGCTGAAAAGGCACTCACACTTAAATATTATAAGCAAATTTTCAAAACTGTACTTAAGAAACTTCCTTTGGGTTGGGTGGCATGGTAACCTCACTAGAGTTTTTAGAACATTTGTAGCTTAGTAGTTGGCAATTCATTGAGAAGAAATTCAAAAGTTTTGACTTCAGAGCATGAAAAAGATTTGTTTTTCTCAACCCAAAGGGTCCAGCAAATGACAGCCTGAATTTACTTGTTCATGAATATTGTTTTACCAGAAAGACTTCTATGAAGTAGCAGCAACCAACGAGGAACTTGGTGTAATCAATTTGTATGCCAATGAATTTCATTGTAGATTTTATATTAGGCATTCTTGTCTCAACCCTTGCAAGGAATGAAATCTTTCAAACGGCAGATCTTTAACTTAAGAGAGAAGGTAGTTCACAAATACAGTTGTGAATCCATTCTGTCCATTGCCTCTTGAAACCAGCATTGTTGAAATTCCACTTAATAGGAACAAATGAATGTGTAGATAGTTGATCAATATTGCTTCTGGATTAGATTGCATTAAGAGTTTTTGCATCAGGATGAAAGAGAGCAAGAGGAGAAAAATTGATGCAAAAACTCAATGCAATCTAATCCAGAAGCAATATTGATCAACAATATGGATTGTGGAAATCTGATATCATTAAGTGTAGATAGTTCCTTAGGCCAGTCAATTATCACCCAAAATTCAGCAACCTGACAAATCTTCTACCCAAAGCAACACTAATTTATTGTGAGATAGGTTGAATTCAAATTATTTTACTTCTAAATGAAAATCCATGCCAAAAGATAAAACTGCAACTAGTATTGTGCAAAGAATTGAACAATATTGACCCCATGAACCTGCTATTATTTTGGAGACTAAACCCAGATTGTGATATTTATCTTCTTTAAAATGGTGTTGAAATTGCTGCAATACTCAACCAGATTCAAAATATCTTCCTTGTCAAAACACCAGAACTGAAAAGACTGTGCTAGAAATCTATCAGGGCTAGGAGAATTGGTAATTATCTAAGGAAAATCCAGCAGTCCACCAACTATGTTTCCACAACATGTGTCATTAGACATTCAACTTGATCATCTGAAATTGAAGGTTGGATGAGAGGATACCTGAGAAGCTCCTTAAAATAAGAACAGGCTGCTTAAATTTATATATGGTAGTGTCTCTGTGGATTAATGCAATTAATAATAGGTAGATGAATGGCAGAATAATGATCAGCTTTGTGATCTGGTCCATTCTGGAACGAGAATATTATTTATTTATGCTGCCCATACATTTCTTCTTTAAACTTGAAAGTATCGTTCAATGACAGATTATTCTTTATTTCTGCTGCCCATAGATTTCTTCTTTAAATTTGAAACTATCTTTCAATGAGTACGTAAAAGTAGCTCATACATACTGCAATATTATTTTTGTTATTTAACTTTTAAGCTATCAGATTTAGAATAAAATAGGTCACCAAAGAGTATCAAATCTATGTCTTGATTTAAACTTACTTGATCGATGTTTAAGTACCAACTTGTGCATTTGATAGCATGCAGTGCAATTTCCTTTCCACAATGCTTCAAATGATGTAGAAAACCCCAGATAGTAACCAAAAAACCTTCAAATTAAAAATGCCATTACGATTGAGGGAAATTAAGCTTTATTTTAATTTTTATGGTTAACAGGCCACTGAACAGAAACAGTGCCAAAAAATTACATGAGGTATCTGCCAGAGAGCAGTAAACCAAAAGAACAGTGGCTAAAAACAATATCCAATTTCCCTGCCACAAAAACTAGTATATTGATTATGGTTGTTACTCAGAATATATCGCTAGGTTGAATATCAATTAAATATTAAAAGCATTATCAGCACTGAAATCGGAAAACAGCTCAGCTGTACATTGTGTGCCTTCTCATCGGGGTATTATATTGCACTCCAACCACCACCTATGATGATCAGAGGATGAACTTAGCCATTTCAGTTTCAAAAATTAAGTGACATATTATAACTATCACTTCTCACACCATTGTTCCAAGTCCAAAAAAATTGTGGATCTGATCAATTTTCAGCTTGAAACAAACAAGCAATGATGCAAGAGGGTTTTCACTCCCCTCTTCCTCACAACCATTAACAAAACTCAAGATGAATTCTCACAACAAACACAAAACTCCCAACACAGTTCCACAACCAAAACTATTCTCAATTAATTCAATCTGACAATTTTCGTTTGTCAATTGATAAAATAAACTCATACGCATATCGAAAAACAAACTCCAATACAAATTTATTTATTAACTTCGTCATTCTCCAGGCTAAAACAATTACAATCAGAATCTTCTAATTTCATTTCTCTGCTTCGTTACCTCTGTCAAAGTCACTGCTCTCATTCATTTCATTCTTTTTAATCTGCAATGTCTATTTTTATCTGGCATAAGGCACAACTCGTGCATCCCTCTGGCTTCCTCACATGACCCTTCCTCATATACGTAACTTTAATTTTATCTTTCCTTTATTTCTGAACTTTTCTCTACCATGGCTTGCCTATATCCACTCATCAGGAAATCTTTTTGTTACATTGAAAGTTTAATTGCCATATCATATGGCATGCCCCTTCAAACTTCACCTCCTTCACACTATGTCCGCCCTCTGCAACAGGATTGACATGCTAGAACTCGTATTGCTTTACCATACAGCTGCAAACTTTATTCTCCTCTGATTAAAGCCATCTTTCTGCACTTTATTGTTTTATGTGGCGCAGCAAAAGTTCTGAATTTTCCAAACGCAGCCCTCTTTTCTCCCTCACCCGGCTGCCTTGTGAATCGCCTTCTTTTTCCTTATCGGCCTGCACTTCTTTTCTCCACTTGGCGCCCTCTATGCAGCCTTCCTATCGTTTCATCTCCTCTGCATTCGTTGTATGTTTTTTTTCAGCTGCATACTTGAACGAAACTGCCCTTTTACAAGCACGATATCCTCTCTATCCTTGTATGGCTGTGTGGGTTTCATACATTTTAATGTTCTCTCATCTGTAGCCCCTACACGCCCCTCTTCTTCCTGGCTGGCACCTCTACCAAAAATCTGCCCCAAAACTTCCATTTTTTGTTTTTCCCTATATGTCTGGCGCACCCTTTCCTTTCTCCTTCCACAATGTAACTCTGCCCTTTCAACTTCTCCCAGCGTACATTATATATCCTTATCAATTCATTCACTTCTTATTTGGTTGTGTGGGCTTATGCATTCAATTGCAGTTTGAAATTTCCACTTTAGTTGGCTTCTCTTTGCTTGATTTTATTACCTCATTTTAATTTTTAAATGGTCTTTCTTTGTCTGCACAATCCCACATTCACCCTCTAATCTGTATTTTATTCTCATCAAATTTTAGTATCCGTTCATCTTCCCTTGACATTAAAATCATGGAGAAATGTTCAACGATAAATATCATAAACCATAACCAGTAATTTAATAAATGAGATTAAACCCATCGAATATCAAAATGACTGCAGAGTGAGAATTGATACATGACATTTGACAATCAATGTCAAAATGTCTGTCAATCACCGTCGAAGACCACTGAGACCAAGATAAACTACGAACCAGGAGCTGACACCAAAACTGAGATAAACTTGAAATGAACCATTTATTTTTTGGTTGACGCAGGATAGGGCCTATACCCGGATGCTCCTGCATCAAGCAAGTAAAAACTTAGGACATAACTCTGTCATCAAACATCGTATAACGCCTTCGGAACATTCTGGGATCCCAGATGAGTAAGAGCATGGGACTTGGCCTATTTTCTGAAGTTATTAATAATTATACTCAGCAACTTCAAACTAGGAGTGTGAAGAGCCTTGCAAATTTTACTCTAAATTTTTGTATTAAATCCTTGGGAATCATGACAAACACCTGACGTGCAAGCTGTTCATAGGCTGCTATAAATTTCTGATTGTTTTGTTTGGATTTTGTATGCTGTTAAAGATGCCTTGGAATACTTCCACAATGCATGATTGACTAACAATGATATAGAAATATTATGCAACCTTTTTATGTTGTCTTTCTAGTGCATTTAAGTGACTGAATATAAAGATTACAGCTAGTAAGCATTTTAGCAACATTTGGCATGCAACTAATTCATATGGTTATGATGGAGCAGCAACTAGGTAATTTGTTCTTCATGCAATGACCATCTAGAGCTAAGGGATACTATTGCAAACACTTGGTGTACTACTGCAGCATTTCTACTAACTGAAATTCGTGCAACTACAGCAAGGGCATTATATCAAACAGTTCACATATAACCATTCAAGCTTCATGGATATTGACATTGCTGATGACAGTTCCAAATCTGGTTACATATATTTAAAATAACATCTACAGCAGTTCACATCTTTAATAGGAGCTTACAATCCCGAGTAGGCACACATCTATGATGATTTCAATGTGATAGCTAGCTGTCTCAAGAGCATAGGGTATAATTTTCTTAACTTACAAGTCCTGAGATAACCAGGTAACAAACCCATCAAAACACAAGGTTGCAATGCAAGAGTAATCAGATCTGGAAGTGTTCGATTCAACTTAGCATAGTTGGGATGTCTCAGGAATGCTTAGGAGATGGCGGCAACACCCAACAATTCCTCACCAGCAGTCATTTCTTCTATCTGCTGAGGCGTCCAGCACTCTAATCTTCAGGCGTCACCTCTACTGGCCTTTAACACTGCCCACGTCCTTGGATTCAAGCTGTAAATGAGTTGTCGGCTCCTTGCAGCAACACGTCACTCAGTTTTCTCTATGTATTTCAGTTCTCACGCCTTTGCAAGCATCCCCCGCATGGAAACAAGGCGCCTGGATTATACAAGAAGGTTCGCCCACCAAAAATGCCAGAATACTCTCCAATATCGTTTCAAAGCAGCAGCAACAACTCTGAAATCAAAATCATGAAAATATGAAATAGATTCTGCTCTTCCTTTCCAAAATGTCTCCAAGTCGGCATACACAAAGATAGTCTTCTTCCTTTCAAGATTCTGAAATCGTTCCAGCTAGGGGATGGTCTTTCACACCCGAATCTGGACAAAGGAGGTCTTCAAACCCTAGGCAAAACAGCTCGAGTTCTTCCCGTGAAAGATACATGTATTTTCAAAAGTGCCGAATGATGCTTTCTTGTTTCTCTTTTGTATTCTTTCATTCAACAATTACAAGTGACTTTTATTAAGTAATGTTCTAAATATTTCTCAGAGTCACTTTTACACCCAAAAGAAAGCGACTTTATAAAGTCCTCATAAAAATAAATATTTCAATGAATCACCTTGCCTATTTTGTAAAGTCACTTTATCAAAATATTTAATTAATTAATTTGCATCACCTCATAAGCTGAACTTGAAATTAGGCGATACACAACTAATTAAATAAATGGTTCCCTTCATTCCAACGTTAGCCTCGGGAACAAAAAGGCTAAGTGACCTGATGTGCTATCGTGAAGGGGACATTACAAGGAGGAACCAAGTGACATCTTTAATTGTCACTGCTCACCAAAACCTTCAGGGTCCTGACTAGTTATGGACTTAGCAAATTCTAGATTTCAATTGAAAGCCAGGAAGATCGAAGGGTTGGGAAGCGGAACATTCTGGGATCCCAGATGAGTAAGAGCATGGGACTTGGCCTATTTTCTTAAGTTATTAATAATTATACTCAGCAACTTGAAACTTTGAGGAACCAAGTGACATCTTTAATTGTCACTGCTCACCAAAACCTTCAGGGTCATGACTATTTATGGACTTAGCGAATTCTAGATTTCAATTGAAAGCCACAAAGATTGAAGGGATGGGAGGCATTAAATATATGCTACTCATCTCCAAAATCTTCCATGTCCCTGGTAACACTTCGTACCTGTCAAACCTAACTCTTGCCAGTTGAAATAGCCTTGCAACAAGCCTCTTTTTATACATTGGAGTATGCTATACAAACATGCATATGAGGTATCTCTTATCTTTTGAATTCAAAAACTTTATGAAAGACCTACTAGTATCACCTGCAAAGACAGATATTATAATATAATTTATTGTTCTTTCGAGCATATTCAATTTTACCTGATCTGTCTGAATCTGTTCAAACAATCGAACATGAAGAAGTCATCATATGTAAACAAAATTATCAGCAAGACACCCAACCCATGTGCAATGGGGCGCATCATCATCATATTACAAGATGTCAGCTTAACCTGAGCACCTTTTGGCACAAATTTTAGTTTTGAGCACCTTTTTATAGGAAAAGAAAAGCTCAAAAATTAATGGCAGTATTTTGGAAAGGATGCAAAACCTCCTTTTTAGCAACTTTTCAGTCCTCATAAATTCTGTATGGAATACTAAAGTCTAAAAGAGTGATCACAACTAATTTTCTGTCTCATCCTGATGATGGATAACAGAATGTGATTTGAAATGCTGATGCAAAAAAACTTACCCAGTTGAATCCAAAAGCACTCAATAATCATTACCAAAACAGTTGTTTTGAGACAAATCTCTCAAGCTCAAAAATTAAGGACGGTATTTTGGAAAGGATGCAAGGACTCCTTTTAGCAGCTTTTCACTCCTCATAGATTCTGTATGGAATATTAAAAGAGTGATCATGGCCAATTTTCTGCCTCATCCTGATGATTGATAACAGAGTGTGATTTGAAATGTTGATGCAAAAAAACTTACCAAGTTGAATCCAAAATCACTCGATAATCGTTACCAAAAGAGTTGTTTTGACACAAATCTATCAGCAATTTTCAAGGCTGTCTTGAGCTAGTGTCAAGAAAAAATTCAGTGCTTGTTTGTAGAGTATTTTATAAAGTAAAGAATTCAATTGCAGCCATTTTTGTATAATTTTGATACTATGTCCAACCAATCCCTTTTATATTTTCCTGGAAAAGAGGTGAGTGCTGTTAGAAGCTTTTAAAAACCTCGAGCCAGTCCTTTCTCAGTTCTGTAGAGAAGGAAAACGTTGTTTTCAGACAAATTTGAAAAACATTCAAGGCTATTTTGAGCTAGTATTAGGAAAACTGTCCATGATATTTATAGATTATGTTAATGTAGTAAAAGCATTTTCCCAGTCTCCTAGGATTTTAGTCCTGTATCAAACTGATACCTACATCCAGAGTTGTTGAAGCATTTGTTCTTCGCATCCAAACTGTCAAAACAATATAATTCTCCCCAGGCTGCGGTTTCCATTCTATCCGTGCAAGTGGGCGGTTCGGGCCAGCATGGGGCGTATGAATGAAACCAGTACAGTGCACAACAGCCTATGTTCTGGTACAGAGGCATTCCCCGGTGCATGCACCTGAATTCTATTTTATGCCCTGGTCAAGAGATGTGCCTCAAGATATTGGATCGACAAGGCACTGCTCTCTCTCCATCATGACCGGTTCGGTAGTATTGAAGAGTCCTCATCATCGGCTAGTTCTGTTGGGCTGATATACTCTTTACATCCTACAATACATGTACTAACATGGCCATGTGCAGGAGATCATACATTTGTATTAATGCAGAAGAATACTGAACATCAATCTTTTGATCTAAAAAATGCAATCTGACTTAATTAGGAAATCTAAGCAACTGCCAGGTTTGAATTTTTCTGGTCTCTCACACTTAAGGCAAAAGAAAATTGATATGATAAATTAGACTGTTGAGAAGAAAACCTTGAAGGTGCATTAAACATTTCAATGCATATACCTACCAAATGTAATACGTACTCAAACAATCAATAAGAGAAACTGTAAGAATGCCCTTACCTACTTCTTTTCCTGCAATCATCTGCTTCATGTGTGTTTTTACCAAGGTGCGCACTTGATCCTTTGCACCTTCTACTTTTCGTAATTCATTTTCATAAGGCTTGGAATTACAGAAAACAGGTTCATTTAACCAAATGCTTGGATTGTCAATTCTTTCAATTAAGTTAGGACACGGTATCCTATTTGAAACATCAGGAGCTGATAGTATATTATTACCAATCCCTCTGCATGAGCCCTCTTCACTTATCCTTTGCGAATGGTCCCTGCAATTAATAGACTCAGGATGCAGTATACTTTGACTGTTGCTTGTTTTTGATCGTGCTACAGATGGTGAGCTGGTACCAAGTTTAAGCCTTGTTCTTGCATCACCCATCAGGTCTGAGAAATCATCCTTACTGGGAGCAGAAGATGACCCCTGCAAATATCTTCCACCTCTTAAAGAATCGGTTGTTTGTACATCACCACCTCCTAATGCTCTTGATTTCTCCATCATAGACCATGCCTGATCAATGTCAGTCTTGCATAGACCATTTTCTAGCCCTACAGACGAGTCCAAATTACTTGTCCTTGCTGATTCACGAGAGAGGCATGACCGGTTATTGATTATAGGCAGGACAGTTACATCAGCCCCATCATCAATGCCATAATTGGAACCTGCAAAAAACCCAGGAGATAACTGCTGAGAGGCCCTTTCTTGTGCACTCCAATTGTCATGTAAAACATGTATACGCTCCTGGAGCCTGCGCTGCCCTGAGAGAGTCCTTGCACCTGCACCAGATACCTGTGATGTAGATCCAAACAATTGTGTTTGCCTAACCGGAGCCCTTGCTGGATCTGACAGTCGAGGAGAAGGATTTGGGGCACTTCTTCGGAAAATCCTTCTACGAATAGTTCTTACACGACTTGGTGTTGTGTCTCTCACAAAAACTGAAGAAGAAGGTGGTGATAAAGAAAGATCTAAATTGATTCTCTCTGCACATCCATGAATTGGAGTATCTTCCACCGATTCTCTAATTGTCAAGCCATCATCTTCATTGTGAAGATCAAGCACAAAATCATCAACCTCTTCTTCCTCTGTGTTATTCTGCGCAGGCCTAGATGTTTGACAGACTTGACAATACCAATCCCCTTCAGGTACAGCCCTCCCAAGGCCAACACAATATGTGTGATAAGCTGAATCACAGAGATCGCATAATAATAGAAGGCCATCATCACCAGCCTCATGGCATTCTAAGCAAACTATATCTGCATACGGATCAAGAAATCCCATAACTTCCTCTTCTGAAGGTTGATAAACCTGTTACAAGAACCACAGTTTAGAACATCAAAGCTAATCTAAAAGCATCAATAAATAATATGTTAAAAGTCACTCAAAGACTGCCCTGAATAAGCAAAATTTAGGAATTAAAACAAATTTAGAAGCATGAATAAATATATTGCATTCAAGGCCAGCCCTGACTAAGTGTGTAACCTTATACATCCCCCTTCAAAAAGTTGCAGTAAACGGCATTAAAAAAATTATAAAATGTTTCTTAGAGGAACTTGAGATAGATTCCAACAAAAACAATTTCCATTTAAAGGCATGGTATTCCTTTTTTGATGTAAGGAGATAATGGCAAACTTCTTGAACCCAAAAATTTTAAATTACAAGAAATGTTTCTATATATTTAAACCATTCAATATATGTCCAATACAAAAAGCATAAGAAAATGACTCCAAAAATAGAAAGCATGCTTGAATAAAAAGGATGGAAATATAGCTGTAAGAGTTTCAGAAACGCCTTCATTTTAAATTAACCAAATCAGAAATGCAATTTAAAATTATATTATAAACATATTTATAATGTGGAATCCGAGTAAATATGGAAAAATAAGAACAAGCAAATTTACTTTGTTGAGGGCTTATGTTAAAAAAGCCATTTAGATTTAGGTGATGTCATTAATGGAGAAACATAAACATTCACAACACATAATTTATAAGGAAACATTTCAAGAACATGCTTCGTACAACATAAAATGTTGACAAATGCTGATGCAAACCCTTGCAGTCTTGGTGTAAACTCATAAAAAATGACTCTTACAGCTATTTCCTGAAACATTTGAAAATAACTTTTCTCCCAACACAGTTGAAATATAGCTTAAAAAGCAACGAAGAAAAACATATACAAAAACAATTTTTATCACTAGATTTGATTTTACAGTGATTTTCTGATACTAACCAATAGTTTTCCTGCCCATATGTATAGCATTCAGGCCAAAAACTGTTAAAGAGAATAGATTCACAGCATTAGATTGCCTCAAAGACCAGAATGGAAGAATAATTTACCAATAAGAGATTATTTAAACATATACAACTACAGGCGTTTGGTCTTGCATTACATTGTTCTACAATTAGTGTCTATTAAATTTGAAGATAAGAACCCTAGAAAGAACGAAGAGATCATTAGATTGGTATCCTTTATTGTTCAGAAAAAATAATACAACTGGTGCTTGAAATACAAAGTATCATGAGTTAATAGTACAATAACATCATAAGAAAAGCACTCAGCAACTGAATCATGATACAACCAATACCACTGTTTCCAGCATAAACTAAACATGCATTTTTCAAGCAATGGATAAATCTGCACCGAAAGATAATGTTACGGCCTATACAAGCATTTAATTTGCATCAGACATGTCTGGCAAAGATAAGAAAAACACATGAACATGTCAACAGAATCAGGAAGGTTACAAATAACTTCCTCGAAAAAGGAAAAAAATCATACCTGATCTCGAACTGGGATTTTAATTGCAGTCCCACGCAAACCTTTTCCTGATTTTAAAGACTTAGATATCATGCTCAAACGCTGTTTACACATTGGACATCGAGATTCCACTTTGGCCCATTCCATAATACAAGCAAAGCAAAAATAATGATCACAACAATCCAGTTTACCCCTAATAGCCTTCCCTTCATCTGATAAGCAGATTCCACAAACTGGTTTTGGCAAATCTGAATCTGTAAAAATTTTTGATTCGCCAATTTTTTCCTTTCCCTTCTTCCTCAGTCCCTCTTCACTTCTGCTAATATCACTGCCAGAAATACTTTTACGCTTCTTCTCCTGCCGATCTCTGAAATAAGAAACTATTTCCTGTTTCTCAACTGACGATGCTCTCATTGAACGATTTGCAGGTTTTGTAAAGCTATGAGACCGACAAGACGGTTCCCCTTCATCTTCTGAGATTGTATAATCAGCATCTGACTCAGAGCAAATAAAATCTGAATCAGAACTGCTGTTAAGTTTCCTCAAGCTGCTGTTGAGCTTTCCCCTGCGTGGGCAAACCCACCCCATCTCTGCACTTTGGGAAGACTTTCCTTGATGTTTGGTTCGCCTCCTTGGTACTACTACAAAATCTTCATCTGATTCAGAGCCTGCAGAAGCTGTACTCCTGATTACTTTCTGTGACACGGCTGTTGTCCTCCTCCTCTTGGTAGCAGGTCTTGACTTCTTTTCGATTTGGACCAACTTTTTACTTGAAGGTGTCCTCTTCTTTCGCTTGTTCAATTTATGTGTGTTTAAATTTCTGGATTTCATTGCTGTCCGCTTTCTCTTCTGAGATTTGGGAATTTCTTCTCCTTCATCGTCGTCATCAACATAGTCATCATGTTCTGTAGTAGAACTGAAATCTGGATCAAAATCTTCATCATCGTCACTAGAAGATATTTTCATTCGCTTTATTGATTGATTTGTTGGTTTTTTCTTAAGTGCCTGAACTTTTCCATTACTATTGCTTTTCTTCCTTGGCATCAAGTTTCTTCTCGGCTTTGATAGATTACAATCCTCATCACTGTCTTCACTCTCGGTGCTTTCTGCTTCTTCTTCTTCATCAGATTCATTTAGTTCTTCACCAGATGTACTTTCAACATCATCATCCTCCTCTTCTTCCTCATCGAGCACAAAATCCTCATCAGAACTATCTGAACCTTCACTAAATCTTCTCTTCCTTCGTTTCTTAGCTTCCATAAACCCCTGATTTCGCTTGCCACGGGGTTTTCGACTCGCTTGCACATTCCTCCCTCGCCTTCCCCTGCCACGGGGCTTTCGGCGGAATTTCCCCGCCATGGACGACTGACTACCTCTTCAGTATCCAAACTATCAAATGCCCAGAGTTCAACAAAATAAAACAACTGCCACTGCTTCAGGCTTCAGTGCTCAGCGCTCACAAACCCCTACAACCAACATCACTAATCTATTAGTCGAACACAACCCACTTGCCAACTTGAAAAACCATGCATAAATAGATTAAAGTGTCAAATGTGCATAATCAACAACGTGCAGAGCCCACGCGAAAAACTATATCATTTCTCATTCCTATTTAACACCTAAAATAATCCTAAAACTTTTTGACCTAGGAATTTTAAGTATCTGCAATAATCTTTAGTCTCGTTTCAATTAAAAAACTACATACCCATAATTCTCCTATATTTTACCAAATACTTGCATTATAAATCCTCTGATGGCCTGCTTTCAATTCCTATTACAACCCAATACATTATTAAAAATCGAAATTGATAAATAGAAAATCAAGATAAAATTTAAGTTCCAAAGAAAACACTGAAAATGTATAAGGTAACGTTTTATGTCACAGGGCAAGCCACACCCCACATTGTCATATGAGATCCATATGCCCACAAGGGAATTTATTTTCTTTTAACTTATATATTGGTTAAATTTTATATGGCTACATTTTAACCTAAGTCGTCGAATCGGGTACGGGCACGGGTACGGGTACGTAGGTACGATATGTGGGTACGTCAAATTTTTTTGGGTGGTTGGGTACGGAATCGGGTACGTCCGTACAAAAATATAATAAAATATTCAAATATATATATATATATATATATATATATATATATATTGAATATTCTATAATCTATATTATTATATAACTATTAATTTTAAATTTATTATACAATCTATAATATAATAATAAATTAATTAATAATATCTATTATTATTAGAATGTATATATTATTAATTATATTATTATTATTTATAATTATACAGATTTTAAATATAATCTTTATACTATATATTATATACGATTAGCTTATTATTATTAATAATTATTAATATTGTTAATATTAATAATATTATAATTATTATTACTTTATATTAATATAACCCAAAAACCTTAAAAAATGCATTGCAAATAAGAATGCGTTGAAAAAAATTAAAAAACACTAAAAATAATTATTAACATTAACAATATTATTATAATTATTATCACTTTATATTAATAGAACCTTAAAATATACAGCTTCCATATTGCAAATAAAAGTCGGAAAAAAAAAAAAAAACCTAAAAACAATCTTTGGGACAAGCGAGAAACATTGTGAGCAAGCTTGGAAAGAACCCGTGCAGAGGAAAGTGACGGAAAATGGTTGAAAGAACCCCGCCTTGGTAAAACATGACGCTCAGGCAGACGATGCAAGTGTAGAAACGACGCGGCTCAGTCGAAAACAAACGCGACTCAGGCAGAAAGGAAGCGGCTCGGCGAAATGAAACAGTCAACGAATGCAAACAAATCAGAAATGACACGGTCAAATCCTGCGGAATCGGTCAACAAATGCCATGTCACCCTCTGAAACGCTTGGAATCGACACGCTGTTGATTGAATCGTTTCGGACTGACAAATTTCGACTCCGGTTCGTACCCACAACGATTCGTACCCGATTCTGACTCTGAATCGTTTCGGGTCCGGGTACGATAGTAGAAAGCCAACGATTCGGCAACATAGATTTTAACATCATGACAAAGTTTGGATGTATTTTTCAATCTTTTTAATAACAAGCAACTCCTGTTTGAAGACAAATAATTT
>VDFB02370244.1:0-28147 GCA_007258455.2 Sequoia sempervirens | reverse complement strand
CTGCATCATAGTTTTTGATGTACTCTTCAAACATATCAATACTGAAGGGTTTTGTTTCATTTGTAGGAATTTTGATAGATCTCTTATGAAACCCCTTCAATCTATGCCTTGGTAACCATAATACCTTATATTTATGTTTGTCTTGTTGGTATTTTTGTTTGAAGAGACCAAAGTCTATGACTTTGGTTGCAGCCAAATTTAAACTAAATTTTTTAGAGATAGATGCCTTGTCAACTATCACTAACACTCCCCCATTTGCAACCCTAATGAATCTAAAATTTTCATCAAAATTTATAGCTACATGCCTTGTGAATTCTAGATTCATAAAGATGTTGGGGATAATTAATTTTCCTAGGTCATCTACCCACACATTGGAGATAAGAACCCTAGAAGCTCTTTTGTTATACCACTATGTAAAGAGACTCCATCTGGTCATAGGGAGATCTACATCCCCACATTCTCTACCAATATCAAGTAGGCCACTTACAACACCAAGCCCATGGGCACATATAGCTTTTCTAGTAGAACCACAGAGTTTTACAATTAAATCTTCCTCAAAAGGTCTTTTAGACTAGTTGGATATTAGGTTGGCTCATGGCTACAATTCAATTTTTTTTTTTAAGGTTTGTATAGGGTTCTAGGGCTTTGATGATTTTTAGGTACTTGATTAGTTTTAAAAATTGAATTGTAAACCCTAGATTTTAGAAGCTTTATGAATTCAAACAAATAGAGAACCTAGGAGTGCAACTTGTTTTTTTCGCTTTTGAAACCCTAGCTTATCACAAAAGTTTTAGAGTGCTAAAAATTTTCTCTCCAAATTTAATGTAATGCACAATGATTTTATTTATCAATCGAATAATAGTACATATGGAGAAAATATTTGCAAAGATTGGGTAGAATTCAGTCACTTCCACCATTACTCTCCATTTGCATGAGCCAAGTGCATCCAACTACCCATTTCTCATGTTTGAAAGTGAGTTGTTGAACTTTGAAGATGGGACAAGATTCCATGATCAAGATTGAATTGACTAAATTTGAATATTTTTTATTTGCTTTGAAAAATCTCATCCAATAAAGGCGTTTCATGTCAGATCACTTTACACATCACCCATGTGGGTCCACTAAGAAGAGCACCTTCAAAAAGCTATATGACATCAACTAAAAGTTCACATGGCAACCTTTCATTATTTCAGAACTTGAAATAGGATCTACCATAAAGAGCTTGGTGACCAAGCCAGTCTGTGTAGGGCTCACATGGCCGGGATGAGGGCTTAAGTCTTGGGTCGCACTCCTCGGAGGTCTTGAGTTCAGAGTCCGTGGGTTCTCCTAAAATGGGATGTGTGTGGGTTTGTGAGTATCACAAGACATCCCCTCGAGGATCAAGTCTCACTGGCCTTTGCTCCTGGGCCTCCGGGCCCCAACTCTTAAGTGCTTGTAAGTCCAAGGCATGGGTCAGCCCCTGGCCTCTAGTCGCTGGGATACCTCCTGGTTATAAAAGAGCTTGCAAACCCCTGTGGGATCCCTGAAATCATGCCAAAAGTTTTCCTTTATACTTAAAATCTAGGCCCTCTTTGAAAAACCTTGCAAAATCATTGAAAAAAGTTCATGTGTCCTTTTTTTGTGCTTCCATACCTAAGAATTTGGCCTATTTTGAGGAGTCCACGGACTCATGGAATCATACCAAATGATGCCAGGTGTCAATCTTTCCATTGTTCCATGCTTAAGAATTAAGCCTTCTCTAAGAAAACCACGGACTTGCTGAACTATGCAAAGAAGATGCCACATGTCATTATTTTCGTAGTTCTATGACCTCTTTTGTCTTTAGCTTCCACAAACATGCAAAAACCAATAGAAATAAGGACACATTTCACCCTTTCTATGGTTCCACAACCTCTCTTTTCATTAATAAAATATAACCTATGCACCCACAAAAATCAATGAAAATAATAAACCTGGCAATGAATGGGACCACTAAAGGGTGTAAGCACAAATTTGATTAAGATTTTTTATATTCACATGTGATAATTTTATTAAGTGGATGTTAGGAAAGGACAAAGGGGACCGATAACCTCACTTATAAAAGGGCTTTGTAAAACAACTTAGGGCACCGAGAACTAAGCACGTCAACGAACAAATAGAGCTAGATAATTTAGGGCTTTTACCATAAAGTATAGAAAGAGCAATATTTTACAAAACCCTAGAAAGAATGACAACATTTTTATAAATTTGAAATATATGCAGAGGGATAGAACCAAAAAAATTAGAAAATGTACTATCGAGACCTTAGCAGGGAAATTTAACTGAGGATCTCAAAGAGGTACATAACCTAAGGAAAGTCTTATTTCTCATTTCTTCTAAGTTTTGGACCTAGAAAAAATATCCAAGGTCCTTTGTTTACTTAATGCTACATCTCTAGTTGCTTCTCTAGATCTTGTTTCTCTTTGTGAAGGTCTACCTTGTTTTAGATCTCCTCCCATATTAGTTTTCTTCTCTTTTTATTTCCATGAATTGGTGTCCATTCCTCATCTAGGGATGGAGTTGAGGGTTGTGCCAAATGGAGAAGGCATAGTAGCAATGTCGAGGCCAAGGAGGGATAGAGAATCCTTAATCCTACTATAAGATCCCTTTTCTTCAAACAACTATAGAGTCATATATCCCTCGCTACCTTTTATTTGAATGCAAGCGGCTTGTAAGGATGAATTTGGACAGTTCATAAAGAGCTCCCTATTAATCTTATTCTCTGTTTCCTCCACCATTTCCCCTTCCTCTACTTATGTGTCTACCATTGTAGATCTAGCACTTTCTTTAACAATCTCATCAATAGGGAGGCCAACTAGAGGTGAATCTGGGGTTTTTGTGTTAGGACCACCATAGGATCCATAGAGAGAGGGGGCTTTTGGTTCCACCAGTAATTTAGAGGAAAAACCTTCTAGAGGAAGGACAAGAAGGGTCACTATGTTCCCCACCACACCCATCGAGTTAGATGAGACTAGAGGGGGGGGCAAACAAATCCTGCAAAGCCTTTCCAGGGGAAACCATAGCTTGTTCCACTTTAGAGCCATAGATGACATCTTTGTGGCTTTATTATTTTGATAATATTGTTTTTTGCAGTTATTAATCAAATGGCCGAACTTGTTACAAATCTGACAAAAGATTCTAGTATTCTCATACACAATAGGTTGCACCCAACTCCCAAGTTTTGATTTTAGGGTGATTTTGGTTGGAATGATTGTGTTAGTAGCAACAATAACACACATTCTAGAAAATACCAATCTAGATTTTTGAAGGAGAACCTTGCCATATGCTAGCAAGTGGCCAAAAGAGGGTAATGCTTTGAAATAAATTATAGTTCCAAATTTCTATAGGAAAACCAAGCAGATGGATCCAGGTGGGGACAATAGCTCCCAAATCCTTAACTAGGTCAAATCTTGGTTTCCAATTACATAGGGAGAGGAAATTATTATAAGTTTTGTCTAAATCCTAAGGGCCTCCTATTAGGATCTTCAACAAATCTTCCTTATTCATAAATTTAAATAAAAAACAAGTCATCAACCATAACACTTATGGTGACACTTCCTTTAAGTTTCCAATTTTTTTCAATAAGGCCCATTTCCTAACTTGGTCTATATTAGGTCTAAAAGCAAGGAACTTACCAATTAAGTAGTTTTCCATTTTCACAAGGATCATATTGAGAAGATCGTCAAGCATGTCGATAGCAAGATCCTCATCTGAACAAGAGAGTTGGGGGACAAAAAACCTGCTAGGAAGAGGTGAACTTGAACCACTCACTTTATCCATAAAAAAAATAGGGTGTTCCCTCTCAAAAATGGATGAAGAAACAATCATAAAAAATCTTACTCCAAAAAATTAGGGGTTGGCCCCCCCCGAGACCCCCACCAAAGGGACCATTAGGCTAGAATTTGACAAAAAAGATGCTTGAAAGAGAGCAAAGTAACAAAGTATGTGAAACAAAGTATGAAAAAACAAGGAAAAATCACATGGAAACAATAGGAAAACACCATGGCAGATCTCAAAACAACAAAATATGAACCAAACTAGGAATTCATAAATCCCTGCTCTTGCTTCTCTTTTTTGTTTTGTTAATTATACTTTATTTTGGAAATTATTTGAGAGTTGTAAGATGACTTTGTTAATATTTTTTAACACCACAAGAAATCATGTCCTTAAATCATGTCTTGTTGTTCAAGGCTTTTAAAATTTGTTAATAATAGTATCCCAACTGGGACTAAGATGGTAACTAGGACTAAGAAGGCATTTTTGTAAAAGAAAATTCAAGTGGGTATGACAAATATTTTTCTCAATGGGAAGCAATCTACAAGAAATTGGGAAAGAAGGTCAATAGTAAAAGACCTTGATGTTATTCTAATGTAGAGCAATGACATTATAGATGGGCAAGAAGGGTGTTTATTCATATCTAATGAAGATGAGGAACTTCTTAAAAACTAGGTGGGAGGATTCAATTTTGAGGGAGGTTTTCAATTGGAAATTATATTTGTCCAAGTGCAAATTGGGTTGGGTTTTGTAGATTAATCAAATGGAAAGGAAGATGAGATGAAACATATTGATAGATCTATTAATAATATTTGATCTTGTAAAATGATATCTATTAGCTTTGAAATAGTTTAAAATTATCTACAATTTGAACCAACTTTCCTCTCTTTCTATAGTGACATCTCCAACCACAGGGATTTCCACTATTCGTAAATATATGAAACATCCACTTCAATTTTATCAACTTTCCTAGCTTTCTATGGCAACATCTCCAACCACAAAAAAGTTTCACTATTCTTAAAAATATGTGATGCAGGAGCATCCATGGCTCAATGAAATCCTGTATCAACGAATTGGTGACAAATTTCATTTTGCAATTTTTGATGTGTTTGAATTTCATGTTTGATGATTGAAATTCATATTTTGTTGTGAAATTGAATATCTTGTAATGTAGGAAAATTTGAATTTGAATTTGATTTTAATTTGGGTCAAATTGATAAAGGGAATCATGGAGAATATGCTTTAAAATTGAAAAAGCAGAAAAAAAGAAATTAAAGGCGTGGGTTTTTGGGAGCCATTAAGACCATTTGTAACTCCCATTTTGAATTCTCACAACTCCTAAAGAATAGGAACCTAGGAGGTGGGCGCCCAGGTTGAGGAATATGTTTTTTTTTGCTTTATTTGTGAAAGCATAAAAGGCATTTAAAGCCATATTGCATTTTTGACCAAATTGGAAGATTAAAACATATATTTTATTTAGGTTTGAATGTTAAATTGTATTTTATTTTCCCTTCTTCGAGGTGTGGCATTGATTTTCTAAGGTGCTTTGGAATGAAAGCAAAATGAAACCAAAATGCAATGAAATTACATTCCAGGAAATCATGGAGAGATAAAATTGAATTTCTTTCATTTTTTAGAAAGTTTTTTCAGAGAGGAAAAACATAAGAAGAGAAGCAAAGGCATAGCATACTTGTAAATGGGCATTTCATCGATGGATTGGCAGATTTGTGAGTGTTGACAGAGGAAAAATCAACACAAGTTGTGCAGATTGAAGACATTGATTGTGAAGTGGTTTGAAATTGTAGGTGTTGGAAAGAAGATTAATTCTAGGCTTTGATTTACTGCTACAAATCAAATTGTATGTGGTTGCCAGGGGTGGGTTTCTTGTGGCTCGTTATAGCCTTTTTCCATATGATTGGATTGTAATAGCTCGATTTCCCATCTATTAATTCAAAAATTTACCAGTTGCACATTGCAACCAGGGCTTGGAAATTGTAATCCAATTTCTCTATGTTGTTGAATATTATTTGTGATCTTTTTAAATTTCATTTGTTGCAAATTAGTTTAATTTAAATAACTCATACATTAATATGAGGCACTTGCTTCAGTTTCTTCAACTTAGGTCACCATTAGTTCACCCTTTGTCATTGAAGATTTTTTTATCAAATATAGAAAAAAAAATTATGTCTAACTTTATTATATGTTCTTTTGATATTTTATATTGTAAAGAGTTTGTCAATTGACAATAGAAACATATATGATCGTTTGAAATTTTCTATTAATTAACAATTAGTCAAGACCCTATCCAACTACTAGAACCTCTAGTTTCTAATTAAAGGTTATTTGGTGACTTTTAAGGATGTATTAAATTTTAAAGCATAAATACTATGTAGTTTCTAATGGTTAATCCATCTAACTACATCATTAATTTTGATTTTTTTATTTCTAAAAATAAACTTTATTTGTAATTATAATTCTCAAGGAGAAAGCAAATATATTTTTAGGGTTTTTCACTTTGTAATTGTTGATTGATGAGTTATTATCTTTTATTTTTATTTTTAAGAGAATTTTTTGATACATTTATATTTTGACAAATCATATTATTGTGTTCACTCTTTTCTTATATGCTCAAATCCACTTGTTTATCTCGAGGCCCATTCCCTCAAGCTAGCCACCTCTGTTGTGTTGGGCCCCACTTGATGTCCCCATTGGGTCAGACACTCGAAGTGGTGCCGACGGTTTACTTTGCGCCCATTCCTCAGTGCGCGGGGGTTTGCCGCAAAGTACATTTCTTTGGAAAAAAATCCACTTGTTTATCAACATAATCATTATATTTCCTTCCAATTAAATACTAGTTTAAATTATACAAGACTAATAAAAAAAAATCGAACACATTATTAGTTTTGACGGCCACCCCTATAAAAAAATGTTGTTGAAATTTTTTATAGTTTAATCCTTATATTCATCTATCCTAAAACATAAATTATTTGCAAAAGCCAAATAAAATTTCAACATGCTCACCAATAAACACAAATTTTGTATTAAATGTAAAATAGTGAAAAATTGTGTTATGTTATGCATATGGATATCCTATCTATATTAAAAAAGTATAAAATTAGAAAATATTGATAATTAGAAATAAATATAAAAATCTTAAATTTACTGTTACAATTAATAACAAGAAGTTTTTAAATTCATATAGAAAATAAATATTGTTAAAATATTCAAAAAGTTAAAAAACAATTATAAAAATGTTAAAATCTTAAATTTATTGTTAAAAATATTTAAAAAATTAGAAAGAACTATATTTAATCTTGAAAAGATTATATTTTGAACAAATTTTGAATTAATAAATATATTTATAATAAATCATATTTAAAATTAAAAGAATTATTTCAATTTTAAATAATTACGCCGAAGGCGTCCCCACGCTTAACTTTTGAGAGCCCTTTTCATGTCGACGGTGCAGATTGGTCGAGAGGCACTAGACTACCATGAAATGCATCCCAGCAGTTCATCATTTTTCCCCTATTTTCCCGCTCCTCCAAACTCTACCTCACTGGTATTGACCTTTGGCTTTTCCACTTGCGTGAGATGGTTGAGCATTTACTGAGGTCGTCGTGGGGTTATTGCTGCCCATTGTTGAGTCGGTAGTTAGGGTTTATTGTTGCCCATTGTTAAGATTGCATAGGATTTCAAAACGGATCTGCGCTTCCATAGCTCAGCCGTTTCGGCCGTAGTCACCCACTTTCTGAATACACAGCCACCTGGCAGTCAAGCTGCCCCTGGCAATATTGTTGCAGAGGAGGCTCCCGTAATTGAAACCTTTGAAAGTGTGGGAGGAATTGATGCAAACAATAGGAAGAGCAAGGAATTTGAGAGTGAGGAATTGAAGAGTCACGATGCACAGATGAGGTTGAGGATCGATTTGTTAAAGCCAAGGAAAAAACTGTCTTAGCCGCCAATGGGCAGACTAATGGTGCGTATTGATGTGTTGAGGGAATTGGGGACTTTGTTTGCTGTTCTTTTAATAATTTTTTAAATTTTGTTGTTTTTGCATTGATCACCAATTGGAAATGAATGTTGTTTACCATTTTCCACCATCGCGAATTAGACTTTTGAGATAATTTATATCTTAAACATCTATCTGGATGCAATTGTGTTCACTCCACTTCTATATACTGATACACAATGTATGTAAGGGTTAGGGGAAGGAAATAGGCGTTGTGTTGGTTTTCCAATTTTGGGAGTTTGTTGTTTTTTTCTATTGGCATCAAATTTCCTGTTTTCTCATTGATTTCCAATCAAAATAAGTATTGTTTAAGATTTGCTTCTTTCCCCGCCCCTTTGCAGAAAAAATACCATTTCTACACAAAACCCTTCTTCTCAAGCCATTTCTTGCATGAAAAACTAAAAAAAAACATAAAACAGAAACTTATTTCCACAGGAAAGAATCCCACCTCGAGCTCATATGCTCCCTCTCTGGATTGAAAAAGACGCTCGTACTAAAATTTTCCAGTGGTCGCCAGGGCAGCATTACAAATATTATACATTATCTTACAAGGATGCACTTTTATCACTACCCAGCAAGTTGGTTTGGACACTTTGGAGCTCCATAGGGTTTCTTAGATGGAATCTGGATGGCAGTCTGGCACATAGAATGGGTAATACTTTCTCTTTGTTACAAACAAGGATTTGAAGCAAATACTGTATTATGCAATCCATCTCTATACACAAATGTGTTGTATCTTTAATCAGGCTACTCAATTTGCTTGATATTGTTGTGTCTTGTTTCTTGCTCCGACTGGTTCTCAACCATTGCCATTTGACAATTTTGGTGTCTTTTACATTATCTTATTCTCACCATTCACCAGTGTGTTGCACTGATGTTGAAAACTATCGGTTCTTTAATTCCAGTACTAAACCTGGGTATCAATTGAAAACAAGCTCTGGTCCTCAAATTGACATGTATCAATGGATATCAAATAACTTATGCATCTCAAAGTCAGCAGATAGCGCAAGGGTTAGCTTTGTCCTTGACTCAAGTTTGGCACTTGTATGCATAACCTTAGCAAGGTGCTTATATTTTCAGAGGGATTATACAAGTAGACGTAAATATGCAAAAGCAAACTTGGACTACTGACAGCAAATCAACCATCCACAAGGCGAGTAGCTACAATTGTCATCTTGGAATAACCTTCCCATGGATGTGAAGCATAATAAGTGATACCAATTGTAGAGGCAGAGTCTAAGCCATCTCTTGATTACTCTTAAGTGTTCAAATACCAATCTCTCTTAGACTTTATCATCTGTATGACTGTATCAATTTCTAAAAATCCAGAAATTCATATGCAAGAACAGAAACTAAGACTCTTATCTACTCTGCAATTCTCTTGAGAAGCTAGTATCTCTTGTAGATTGATTTGCAACAAGAAACTGAAGTACAGATTGGCCATTACTCGCTTCCAAACAGGGTAAAAGTTATAAAACAGAATAGATCACAAACATTAAGGAAACATTGCATCAAAAAAGCTAGCAGTAGAATAATCTTAAAATAAACCTCAGAGCTTACTTGAATTGATGTCAATATTATACAAACGTTATGGCAAGGGGATTGGGCATTGTGAATGATGTCCATGCAAAGTGTTTCATCATGATATACTGGGAGAATACGAAATCAACCATAGTTACAGGTTGCAATCATCTGTATCTGTCCAAAGTTGACACTTCTGGTGGAAGTTAGAGATGCCTGTGATTTTATTTTATTTTTTATTTTATTTTTTAGGTAAAGTTAGTTAGATAACCATCCAAGCAATAACTGGTGGATTACATCTAATAACTAGATAGTTTTATGTATGCTTTTCCACATGCTGGGAGTAATGAATTTACAAAAATAGAAAACTTGTCATAGATTTTTGAGGATATCTCAGCAATTTTCACTTTTGAAACATCTATTTGGGAGTTGTACTTAATCCACTTTAATATAACCAAACACATCACGTATAATGGAGTTTTCCAGTTTTTGGGAATTTTGTTGTTTTCTCAATTGATTTCTAGTGATATATTTTTTTTAAAGACTATTTGCACAGATTTTCATTTTTTGAAACATCTATTTGGATGTGACTGTTTAATCCTACTTTAACATACTGAAACATAGTGCATATGAGGGATTAAGGAATTTAGGGTATGCTTATTATTTTTGGGAAACATGTTGCTTTTGCATTGATTTCCAATCATTAATAGATTTTGTTTACTATATTTGCTAGATATTGGGAGAATTTTTTTGACAAAACAGAAAAATATAATGGTAGGTTTCTGAGATTATTTCCACAAGTTGTTATCTATGAGATGTATATTTGGATGGAACTTGTTCAGTCTTTTTAATGGTGTAGTGAATTAGAGATTTGTTTGTTCTTTTCAGCAAATTTCTTGTTTTATCATGTACTTTCAACTAGAATCAGTGTTGTTTACCATATACATCATATTTGGAGGAAATTTATTTGCTAAAATAGAATAAGCTTCTCAATGCCACGTGTATTCCCCAAAGAATTTTGAATATTGCCAAATAATTATGATGCAAAGAAAGTGAAAGATGAAGCTGTAACCGACAATTCTTGAGATCCTCATCACAAATAGAGAGATTTGGAATGTAGATGTAACTGTTTTCCAAGAAATAATTATGAGAAAGAAGCAGTTACGAAACTGTAGGGATCACTGGTGAAATTATAAATATGTAAATATGAAAACAGGGGATCTTTTTGCTGTTTCATGAGTCTCTTTGAGGGATGTGGGTGTAGTGATTAGGTCCTTTGGGCCTGATTTTCAGTCTATATGGGAGATTGAGATGAAAATGAAAATTATTTAGTTTTGATTATTTGCTATTGATGTTTTGATTAAATAGGGGGAAATGGAATTATCTGATTTTAACAAGTGTAGAACTCAGTATTGGGAAAATCAAGTTCAAGGCAATTGATTTGGGTGGCCATTAGATTGCCAGGAGAGTCTGGAAAGATTACTATGCCAAGGCAAGTAGTAGTTAATTGGGCTTGTTTTTGTTTACAACAATTGGTGGCCATAAACATGTTTTATTTTTGGTTTGCATCTTATTTTGTAAAGATTAATTTTAGTCGTAAACATCCTATTAAATTAACACGATTTTTTGCATTAGAAACTCGTATGCTTAGGTTCCTTAATGATCTATATAGGTACACAGGTGCAACGTTGATCCTTAATACTCTTTATAGTCTTCAATGTGGAATGCACAAATAGCTCTACTCTATGGCTAGAGATCCTAAGCAGTCTCTCTTATTAGGCTTTATGTTTTACAATGATTGTTGATTACACTACTTCTATATAGGTAATATAATCATGACACATTTTAACACATTTAATCATTGTCCTATTGCATCTATTGTCCTAATATAGTTATGCAGCTTTGAAGGAGGGCCTACAAATCAAATGTGGTAAGCAAGGAAGAGATTGGATACTTGAAATATGAAGATCTGTGTAATCTCAAGGGTTTAGAATTTTTGTCATGCATTTACATTCATTTTTCATCTTTTTTGGGTGAAAATTTGATGGGGTTTTGTCTTGTTGCAGGATTCTATCGAGCTGCATATGCCCATGTTGCATCTGCATCACTCTTCTGGTGGAATTTGTCTTGGAGTTGATAAAACCTTCTCTCCATGTAATGGAGTGGTTCACATCACAAATACCTTGCTGATCCTTGTCATATGCTATGTAGTTTAGAACTGCCCAATGAAACAACTTTGATAGCACATCAGTTGTCTTCTTGGCATTATTACTGCTCCAATTGCATACATCCAGGCATCCATCTTTAACTCAAATAATACTCGCAAGTTTGCTAAGGCCATTTGTGCATCAGTTATTTAAAAGCAACTTGCTTACTTTGAAATTTTAAATCCAAGTGGAAGACTTACCATTTGCTGTGATAGCATGTAAAGGAGCTCTAATCTTGGAGGAGGCAACAATGATCTTCTAAATATTTTGGACAACATTGACAAAGAATTTTCCTCAACTCTCCACCAACAACAACCTAATTAGATAAAATATTGCCTTTTGCAAATTCACACAAGAAACAATGAAAAGTCAAAGCACATTATTCATCAACCTCATGAATGTTACAAGTGTGTTGCATAACCTAAATGCCAGTACATAAGCGGTTTCACTGTAAAATCCGAGGGATTTTGTACAACTATTCTTTATTTGGATTATATTACTGGAACAACAATGTTGCAATCTATGCAATGGTATAATGATTCACCTATTTGACAAGGTGAAACTGATGAGATAACTGTATTATGCAGCAATAATTTTCAGTGTTAGATTTTATGCCCTATTTTAGTCATAACCCAGATTATGTTGAAGTGCATATATTAGACGTTGAAAAGGATTCATGGAATCATCATATAAATTAATGACTATTGATCATGTCAACTTTGATGTATCTCCAATGCAGGTAACATCTTCATTTATTGGGCTTCTTGACATCATAATTGTCTCAAGAATGAACCTTAGAATGCATATTCCAGATCGAGCTTTTGTTTTAGGTGATCAAGCTTTGACAGACACCATCTCCAAGATTCAGTTAATGGCCATGCTTGTTCTATCTTCCCAGCTTTGTCCCATTGGAATTGAGGGCACTGTCTTTGCTTTCCTGATGTCAGCATCCAATTTTGGGAGTACTTCTGGTACTTGGTTAGGTGCATTTTTGCTAAAAATGGCTACATATCAAAATGGACAACTTCTCCAAACATTTCCATAACAAATGATTCAGAATTGGAAGATAGTACAAAGGATATCATGCCCTTCAATAAGGTTTCTGTAAATGAGTTAGATGGATAGTGTGGATGGATACATTAGCCATAGACAACACCACTCCACAACAAAGTGTAGTGCTTGGCATGATGGAGAGAAAAGTTCAGGATCAAGTCTCATACTCAAAATTATGGATTGAGATTCTTAAGTTGCAGAATACATAAGACTTATGATGTCCATCTTGAGGACCAGCTGGATGGGGATTGTAGAATTACAAACAATTATGTATTTGCAATTACATATGATACAAACTAGCAGGACCTGGATTGGAACATCTCAACGACCTCTTCATTGAGACTTGGAAAGATTAGATATATTGCCATTATAGACTACTATAAAGAAGGATTTGTGTCAGCTATTCTATTATTAAGTCAAACAAGCACGCAACACACCACAAATTTATATTCTGTATTGTGTATAATTGAGGATTACACTATATAGATGTTACGGTCACAAAGATGCTGACCAACTGCCAATAATTGGAGATTACCACTTGCTCTTAAGGTGATTGGAGGCTCTCTGTGTGATAAGCCTCCTACAGTGTGGAGGGATGCAAGAAACAAACTTTCTCAAGCAAAAGCAATATCAGATTATCACAAAGATGGGCTTCTCAGTTGTTTGAAGACAAGTATAGATATTTTGGAAAAAGATGTTCTAGAATGTTTTTTAGATTTGGGGATATTTCCAGAGGAATATATTGGACTTGTGGGTTTATGTACATTAGTCGAAATCTATTGAGCCTTGTGAACTCATTCCTTGCTTCGTTGCTTATGGTTCATTCCTATTAAGTGTTTGGATTTTACAACATATTATTAAGTTGCTTCTTGGTTGTCTATTATAAAAAAACATTTTTACCACTCGAATTCTATTTTCAATCAATTTTTCTTTATTAAGGGGGTTACAGCTCTAAATCAGTTTTCCTATTTATTAATAAACAAATTTAACAGAAAGTTCACTATATTGTCTTCGGCGTACCCATTGCACCCCAAGATACGATTGCTAGTTTATATTTTTATCATAAACATTATATATATACTACAATAATTTTACAGTTTAATAATAATTTTAAGTGTCATATTTATACGGTCTAATAAATTTTTAAATCCAAAACGGTCAATAGACCATCAAATTCGAGGCCTGGTTGCAAACACCAACCATTAGTTATGCTAGCATACAACTTTTCTTGGTGGAAACCCTAACCTCTTCTTTTGTTGTTGTCCCAGCTTCCATGATGAACAGCCTGTTATGCCGTAAACTATTTGTTGTTGGAGCAGCTCCCATGAACTCCAGATTATGCTGCAAACTGTTTGTTATACACCCATTCCATTTTCGCAATGTTTTCTCAACGGAAGCTCATTCGCAGACCCTCTTTTCACACTTTGCCTCCTCCAAACTTAACATGTCTGAGGCCGACATCATTCGGATCTTCAAGTTGGCCCCTCAATTGCAGAAGCTTCGAACCCTCCACAACGTAGAGCAGTTTTTTCATTCGTTGAAGAAGCGCGGCTTCACTGAAGTCCAAATTGCCAATATAATAAGGATTCGACCCCATCTTGTCGGATTTACAGAAAGAATATTAGAACCTAAGATCAAAGTGCTGGAAGATTTCGGTTTTGTGGATCAAAATCTGGTCAAACTTTTGGGTAGAAATTCCAGTATGTTGATCCTCAGCCTCAAGAACGAGCTCCTTCCCAAGATGGAGTTTCTGAAGAATGTATTTCAGTCCCAGGATGTGTTTGTTAAAGCCCTGTTAAGAGCACCAAGACTTGTCAGTTTAAGCTTGGAGAAGACCCTGAAGCCCTCGCTTGCTTTCTGGAAAGGATGGGATTTTTGTGGGGCGGAGCTCGTGAATTTCTTACTGGTAAATCCGATCGTTCTCTCACGTAGGTCTCTAATGCCTGCACAAGTGGATCTCGTTCACAAGATTGGCCCTGACAAAGGAAGCAAAATGTTCAAATATGTTGTAAGTGCAGTTGCTGTTAGCCGCATGGAAACGTTAGAGACCAAGATAGAGAATCTCAAACTGTGCGGGCTCTCGACTGAAGAAACCTTGCAACTGCTTCGAGCTGCCCCTCAAGTCATTTTTCTCTCCAAGGAAAATGTTAGTGAAACGATAAGCTTTCTAGTTAATAACATGGAGCTCCCGGCAAATTATGTAGTGAAGCACGCTAGCTTGTTAAAAATCAGTTTTGAAAAGACTATGAGGCCCAGAGGTCTGGTTTGGCTGAAAATCAAATCCATCGATGACCTCAACCTACCTGTTTTGACGGTATTGACGATGTCAGAGGCGAGTTTTCTCACCAAGATTGTTAAAGGGCATCCTGAATCTAAAACACTGTTGAAAATTTATGAAAATGCCATCTCTAATGCCTCCAATCGCACCAAGAGCTCAACAGAAACATAAATTTGGATGGGGAAAGTGAGAGACAGAACTCAAAAATCATAACAAGCTTATTTAGTTTTTGGCAGAAGACAGACAAGCCCTCCCCGTTCAGGGGTTGGCTGAGCATTATACATTCATGGAGGTACCATTTTCAACAACAGGAGCTATGTCGATATACCCTCTGCCCTGCGCTCTGTGTCTAGTTGCCCTTCAAGGAAGGTAGGCATTGTAGTTATTAAATTTTTCAAGTGAGCTAATTGCTATCACTGTAGCCATTAAATGTGATGTAATAGGTGATTATCAATAGATAGAAATTTTGTTATTTCTGAAAGTCATCTCAGAAATTGCATCATTATGTTCCAAATGGGAATCATGCTAGATAATGGAGTGAACAGCTAACTGTACAGAATTTTCAGCATACAAATTTTCCAGCCCACAGATGTTTGCAGAATTTGTAATTATATTTTTGATGTGGTACTATTTAGAACATCGGAGTCAGTTTGTGTGAAGATGCCATATAAGTCCTTAAAAGAATACATGAAATCTGTAAACCAGAACAGTAGGCTTTTCAATTTACAGCGGAAGTTCATCAGCAATTGGACAACATCAGAAAGCATTTAGTTGGAAGTTAGTTAAAATGGTTTTAAGCAGAATTTTGGGACTGACACTGACCAGATCCATGTCAGGCTCTCGTTTGACAAATTTGAAAATTATATTTCAAGTTAAAATAGATTTTGATTGTTTCCAATTCAGAATAATCAATAACATCAATGACGTATGGATCAAAACTGCAATTTCTCTCAAAATTCTCGAACAATCTGCAAACTATTAAATTTCAATGGACTGGTTGTTGTGTTACACTTAGCAGATACCCAACTGGAGAAACTGATAATGATTTGAGATCATTCATAAATTAAACAAATTGTTGAGGGTTTAAAAAAGCTGCTGCTAAACAAATCAATGCTGAAAATGAAGATGAGTGTTTTAAGTTTTGGTTTTTAAGATTTTTAATAATGTTATGACTTTTTGAAACAAAGAGGTCCTGAGATTGATTGATTTAGAACACACAAATGCAGAAGGTTATTAGGTTGGTTTTTTGGATCAATATAATTCTCTGTAAAATAATGTGAGTTGACTGAGTCAAGGAAGCAAAACCTGCTGCTGCTGGCGCAGCTCAGGGCTTTGCATGTCTACCACAGATGCATGGTCTATCAAAGTTATGTTTTTAAATAGTGTTTCTTTGAGTTTTGAAGATGGGAGGATAGATTTCAGCTAGGACAATTTTCTTTTCCAGATTTTTTGTACTGCAGTCAAAATAAAATTTGAAAAATTAAGTACAAAAAGGTTTAAAATAAGTTGCAATTTCTCGTTTATGTAAAGAATTTGAGTAAAAGAGTTGTATTGCTGTATGGCATTTTGTATCGAAGACAACAAATATTTTTATGTCTTCACCTCTATCTTCAGCGTCTTGAATGGAAGTTGTATCATTAACCAAGATGTTTCTTATCACCAAATGATGCAAACTCCTTCATTCCTGCACACACACAGGTTGGGAAACACAAGCAGGGAATAACAAGAGACAAGATATGCACTCAGAAAAGGACCAAACAGAAAATAAACCCAGATCTGGGCAGCGGAACTCAACACAGTAAACTTCTTTATTAATTTATCTCAGAAAAACTACAGATCTCTTACACAGAAAAATGCACACCACAAAAACTCTTCAGCTCTGCCTTCACACTAAAACTACTCTACCAAAAGAAATCAAAACTATCCTTTTTAAAAAGGAACAGTCAAAAACCACGGCTGCCCCACCAATAGCGGCCAGAAAGTGGCGGAGAAAGGGAAGGTTAAAAATAGCAAACAAAACGCCAAGGCAATAAGAGGTCTGCAGCACCGTCAGCTCCTCAGCATCGGTTACAGGAATCTCCAGCCTGGTCATCCGTTACATTATCTTCCCCATCTTTGAAAAATTCTGAACCTCCTGGTTCAGAGGAGTCTGATTTTGAAAACTTCAAAAGGTCTGCTTCAGTGATCCAAGTGTTGAAGGAATCAGGTAGACCAGCCCATTTAACCAAATATAATTTATAATTCCGGGATCTTGTAGCTACCATCCTAGTGTCGATTATTTTCTCAATCTGTTCTCTCTTCTTCTGGGGTAAATGACTGATCAAATCTGCCAACATATTGTCATCACAAACTTGTTCATTACCAGAATGGTAAGGGTAAATATCTGCCACATTGAAAACAGGACTGATATCAAGGTCTTCAGGCAAGTCTAGTACATAAGCATTGTCATTAATCTTTCGAAGTATTTTGCACGGTCCCACCTTCTTTGGTTTTAACTTGTTGTACATGCCCTGAGGAAATCTTTCTTTCGCAAATATACCATAACTTGATCACCTTCCTTAAACAGCTTCTCTCTTCGGTGCAAATCAGCATTCCTTTTATATTGTTCATTGGTTAGTTGTAGCTGATGCCTCACTTGTTGCTGCACTTCTTGGATATGTTTTGCAAAGTCTACTGCAGCTTGGTTCACCCACCTCCCATCCGGAAGATCTATAAGATCAACAACTCCCTTAGGATTACTTCCCAAAACAACTTGGAAGGGAGTCTTTCCAGTAGATCTATTAATGCTAGAATTAAAAGCAAATTCAGCTTGTGCCAAAATTAAATCCACTGCTTAGGATTATCCCCAACTAAGCATCGAAGCAAATTTCCCAAACTTCTGTTTACCACCTCTGTTTGACCATCAGTTTGAGGGTGGTAGGCTGAACTATATTGTAGTTTACTGTCAAGTTTTCTCCACAAGGTCCTCCAAAAGTGACTCAAAAACTTTGTATATTGGTCACTAGTAATAGATTTTGGCAGCCCATGCAAGCGAACAATCTCTTTAAAAAACAAATCAGCAACCTTACTTGCATCAGCAGTTTTTTTACATGGAATGAAGTGGGCCATTTTGGAGAATCGATCAACAACAACAAAGATAGAATCATTTCCCCATTGAGTACGAGGCAAGCCCAAAACAAAATCCATGGAAATGTCAATCCATGGCCTCTCAGGAATAGGTAAGGATCTGTACAAGCCTGTGTTCTGTTGTCCTCCTTTAGAAACTTGACAAATTCTACATGCAGAAACAAACTTATTCACATCTTTCCTTAATTGAGGCCAAAAAAAAAATTTCTCACTTACCGAGCTGTAGGTCTTGTCCCTTCCAAAGTGACCCCCCAAACAATTTGAATGTACTTCCCGAATCAGCTCTTCTCTCCTAGATCCTGTGGGTATACAAAGTTGGAGACCTTTAAACAAAAATCCATTTGTGAGCAAGTAGTCTTTCTATACTGATCATGCAATCTATTGCCACTTTTTTATGTCTTCTGGCAGGATTCTGCCAACTCTCCAGCCTATATACAAGTTTTTAATGCAGTATCACATGTATGTATCAGTGAAAGCCATTTTCATTTTCTGTTATCTAATAGATCTTTACATTTTGGCAAACATGGTGTATTCAAAGTTACATTTTATGACTTATAGTTATTGTTCATCTTACCATCATCAAGTATTATAGATAAACAAAATCTTCTACAGTCACACAGGCACAAAAAATAAACTGCTATGTTTGAAAATGTACATATCAATGCAAAACAATAGGAAACATACAAATTGTTTAGATCACAGCACCCAGAAACAAAATTTGTATTAGATCACTGCAACTTATATGTATGTTATCAACAGCGCTCTAGGATTATCTCCCTAAGCAAAATTGATTGATCTAAAATTCATATAATCACTAAGAAAATTCTTACCTTAGAATGAACCTATAAGCATGCCCACCTTCAAGATTGTATATCACATCCCACCTTCACAACTATATAAAAACAAATTTTAAAAGCATCAGTGGCTATTTGCAAGATTGTACTAATGGAGGATTTATTTTACCACAACAAAATATTGGGAAATCAGTGTGTCAAGGAATATTTTTAGAGAATTGAAGAGAAAAAATGATGTAATCCTCTGACATTGATGAAATCCACACATATTTTAAGCTGGCGGCATCGATGACAATCGTTTCTGCAGATCTCTCCCTTCCAATTTACAATGTAGGGAAGCCTACTCCTGCCTGATGTAGGACCATAATTTTTCACTTACATGGACTTCAATTATAAATTTATAATCCAATATTTTTGGAAATAATCTTAGACATCGAATCATGTTATGTAACAATTCATGCTCCTTTTGACGCTGTAGCACATGAAACAACCATTCAATTATGTTGTCATGAGTATGTTTAGACCACCTTGTCTGCCTGATAATCGAACAATGGAATAATGATTTTTTTGTATTAATTATAGAGTAAACACATTACAAGACAGCATGATTAGCACTTAGCAAAACCAAAAAAACAGAGCTGTCCAGTTGCTGCCTGTACAGTCCGCTATACCACCTTACAATGGCCTATACGTATCAGCATTCTATATCAGCCTATACATTCATTTATACATATCAGCGTTGCTGTACAGCCTTACATATAGCCTATACATTGTATGTGTCATTTCTATGCAGAATTTCTCAAAAATACAAAACAGAGTATCGCTCAAATGGTCTGCTCAAGGCTCATCCTCCAGGCTCCTGCTTTCATTGCAGGACTCCATGCTGTTCCAGTTTGCCAGTGCTTCTATGGCTTCCAATTCATCATTGGAGAACCCCATTTCGGTCTATAGGCTTTCATTTGAATGCAATCTGGCTGCTCTAGTCATTTGGGTCTTCTTAGCTGCAGATTGCTCTGGATTGCCTCTAAAGCTCTCATGAAAACTGACAGATTAGGCTGGTCATGTTGCCAGGAATGTCCATATTTGATCTCATGCTGGTTGATGCGGAGTCGTGGACTAATCCATCCTTTAGCAGATTTAACTTGCTTTCAGCTATCTCCATTGTTGCCATTGCCTCCATTGCAACATTGAACAGAGTGAGTCTTTTATTTGACTCAGTAAGTGTCCTCCGTCTACCACTAAACTTGTGAAATAATGATTTTTAATTTTGAAATGATAATAATCAAACACAACATAATTAAATTGTTAAAATGATCAACTATTACAAGTAAATTGAATTTGAAATTATATTATTAACAAATCATAAATTGAAATTGAATATCTATTAACACGTATTGATCAATGCAAGCGAACTCCACATGTAAAGTAAATAAATAAGAAAAAAAGAAAATAATGTGTGAGTGAAAGGATGTAGGGTAACAAAAAAATATATCTAATAGATGCTTTCAACCTAATTATAAACCAGAGAGACAACTTGTTCTTTTTTTGATGTAAATAAATAGCGTATAATGTTAAAAACTGCCCTACCATATCTCTACACATAGTTGGCAGGCCCAATGAGTACCCACCAAGTTTTTGTCCTAGTGAGTTACTAAGTAAAAAACTCATCGAAAAAACTTGTCGAGTTTCTGCTGAATACTTGCTACTTTTTTGGCTGAGTTTGAACCAGAAAACTTGTCAGACATGGGAAAAAAGTCAAATGCGCTTAAAACACGGAAAAAGCACTCAAAACCAATGCAATCTCGCTTATGGATGCAACCATGCCCCTCTGGACTTCCTCACACAAGCATTTGAAATGATTGCAAGGATTTTTAGGTGAATTTACAGAGGAAATTTGAAGAATTTTAAGGGCAACTTTGCAATTTTTATTTTTTTTTGGCAAAAATTTAAATTCATTTTGGATGCTAAAATCTAGCATTTAGGATAAAAACAGTTTATAATTTCCTAAAACTTAATAGTATTTTGAAGTTTACTGCCAAAAAATTGGATTATAATTTTTTTCTTTTATACTATTTTTTTTTAATGAATTCACTATTTTTGGTATACACAAATTACTTTTCTAATTTTAACCATTTTTTGAGAATAATATGATTAGGTTATATTCAATTTATGCTGATTTAAACTAATTTATGTTGATTTATATTAATTTTAGATTAAATTTATGTTGATTTATAGTAATTTATGTTGAATATAGGTTATTTTTTTTTGTATTTAAAAATTAAAATGTTGTACTTTGTACTTGTAGATTAGATAAAATTGCAAATAGAGAAGCCTTTGGATTATGCTCAAGCTCAAGTCAATCTATACCGATTATAGGCACTCATCCCCTTGTAGCTAAAGACCTTGCTTGGAAATATGTGATACAAGGATGGACACCTAGAACAATTATTTGCACAAGATGCCAAAACCTATATCATGGAGGCATAAATCTCCTTAAGTACCATCTTGTAGACATTAGTCATCATAATGCCAAGCCTTGTATCAACACCACAAAAGAGATAAAATGAGAGATGTCTACGTACCTTTCATTGATAGAAGAAAAAATTACAAAGAGAGAAGACAAGGTTAGTCATAGCAACATCTATAGCTAGTGGTGATGGTCCTTAAATGCAAACAAAAATAGATGAAGATATGTCATTTGAAGACACAGTGGGCTCCATTTGTGGTCCATGCATATGAAGCACATTGACATCCACTTCATCAACTTCAAGTAGAGCGCCTAAATGCACACCACATAACTCTTTTGTACCTAGAAACATACCTAGAGCACAACCATCATTGGAAGGTACATGGTGGAACAAAGCAATGCATCAAGAAGTGGATTTAAGGCATGTGTTCATTTTTGGTACTTCAACAACCTTCCCTTCAATGTGGTGAGCAATCTTTATTGGGGGAATTTGGTAACTCCGTTAACAATAGTAGGAAAAGGCTACAAAGCACCTTCTTTGAAAGACTTAAGTGGGAGGTTGCTCACTGATGCAACTAAAGACTTGCAAAGTTAGTTGTGGAAGAATAGAAGAAACTATGGAAAAAGTATGGTTGCATTTTTTTTTAGATGGGTGGATGGGCGGAAAGAACTGCACTATTATCAACTTTTTGGTAGCTTCAAATGGCGAGGTAGTTTTTTTGAAAGTTGATGCCTCTGACAAAGTAAAAAATGTAGAAGTTGAGTCTAATGTTGGAGGAATTTGTCTTGGAGGTGAGCAAAGAGAATGCAATTCAAATCATAACTAATATTGCAACAACATATGTGGTGGCTAGGAGATTGCTCGAAGAGACATCACTCACTCTTTTGAACCCCTTATATAGTATATCGCCTTGACCTTCTTTTAGAGGACATAGAAAAACTTGATTGGCTGAGATAGATTGTAGAAGATGCAAGAAGTGTAACAAAAAATATTTATAATCAACCTTGGGTTCTTAGTTTGATAATAGATCACACCAAAGGGAAAGAGTTGCTAAGACCAAGTGTCTCAAGGTTTTCAACGATTTTCCTAATGTTGCAAAGCATTATTGGTTTGTTGACTTCTTTGAAATAGATGTTTGTGAGTCAAGCATGGCTAGATTCATCATATTCAAAGAAACCTAAACAAAAGAGGGTTTTAAGGATAGACTTTGATAATGTTTTTGCACAAAAAATTACAAAGATTATGAAGCTAACCTCAAAATTTTAATTGTAAATTCAAATTGAATATTTTACTTTTTAATTTTAGTCTTCCATTATAAATTTGTAACTTTAATCTTTTTGTATTTGTAAAGTGTAGGTGTTGGAACCCTTGGTTAGAGTTCTATATTTAGTAGATGGGGGTCAAACCACAATGGGATACATTTATGAGGCCATGGATAGGGCCAAAGAGTTCATCCAAAACTAATACAAGGGGTACAATCTTAAATTTGATCCCATTTGGGAGATAATTGATGACAGGTGGAACAATCAACTCCACCAACCCATCCATACTGTAGGATACTTCTTCAATCCCATTTTTTCTATTTGGATAGCTTCTCATATCCTAATGGAAAGGTTATAGAGGGCCTCACAACATGCATTCATAGGATGACACCCTAGGTTGAGGTGAGAGACCTCATTATCAAAAATTGCACAATTACAAGACTTGTAGGGGTAAGCTCTTTTCTTCATAATTGGTTATGCAAAGAACCACTTAGTCACCAAGCAACAAAAATGGAGTCTTTACATCACATGTGTTTTACAAGTTACAAATTTCAAATTTATAACTATTAATAATTTGATAAATATGGTTTGCTTACTAGCTCTCTAATATTTTATTTTGTAGATTCTTGGTGGATAGATTGGGGTGCAAATACCTCAAATCTTCAAAGATTAACCCTCCACAATTTGTGTCAACTTTTTAATGCATCCAACTATGAATGTGCAATTAGAGTTTGTTTGATGCCATCTACACAAAGAGAAACAAATTAAGTCGAAAACACCTCAATGAACTTGTCTATGTGCAAACAACCTTCATCTTCACACAAGAGGGGTAGAGGACAAGTCAGATGAGGTTATTGATTTGGATGGCACTGATCCTTACAGGGATTGGATAGGAAAAGATGAGCAACTCCCGATGTTTATTGAAGATGAGATTATTGATTTTGAGAAGCAGGCAATGGAGGATGTGGTTGCAATATAAGGAGCTATAGGATTGGATGACATTAATGAGGTAGATGAATCATTGCCATCTAAGTATAGTAAGATGGAACTTAACCTAGAGCTACAAGCACAACCTTCTATGTTGAGCAAAGAGCCACATTAGATTGCAAGGATTAGAACCTCAACCTCTCCCCAAATTTTCATCAGGTTAGGGAAGAGGAAAATGTAAAATTTTGTATTTTATAATATGTAATTTAGTAGCAGACACAAAATTTTCCTTGTTTGTGAAGTAGATCTTGTGACCGATCATTATACCCCAAGCCGAAAAGCTCAGCACAAAACTTGACAGAACAATTTTTTTTTTAGACAAGGACAACAACATTGATAATGCAACAATGACATGTCGCACTTGCACAATGTGCACACAAGTGTCACAGAGCTAGAGATAACTAGACAAATCACCATTACATAAACAAGATGATAACAACTAAAGACTAATCACTCATGGGATAAATCCACCATGATGAACATATGAGAGAGAGAGAGAGAAGAGTGCACATACATGATGATTGGTTATTAAACCATGATCACATTCTTTTGCAACACCACACTAGGATAGGATGAGGGAATCATCAACCTACAATACACATCGAAACATACTAAACAACTCTAAACAAAGAGGCAAACCACCACAAGAGGTTACCTAACCAAGAGGCACAACTCACCACAAACATGAATGATGACAAGTCATTTCTAGACAACCTCACGCTTCCCAAGACATCTCATTGCAACACGACAACAAATAAGAGGAAGAACTAATCCACAACACCCCATGACCCATGAGAATTGTGGAGGATGCCAACAAGGCCATCCATGAAGGATTACAACCTTCCCATGACTTCACAAGATCAAGTCCACAATTTCCCTAACCCTAGGTTGACAATTAGGTAGATTCAGAAGAAGGCACACAAAATGAGGCAAGAGAAGCCACAAGTTCTTAATGACAACCCATGCAAAAAAACCACTAGACCTCTTGGACCACAAGGAACTGTTGGAGTACGGAAAACATTGAGAGGGGGGGCGTGAATCAGTGTTCTTATAACCAAATCAATTCAATTGTTTTTCAAAACACATAACTTCTTTGTAATCACAGAATGTTCAATTTCAAGAATGTATTCAAATGTGATAGTCAATATTAGAACCTTAAACCACATGAAAAACTCAAATGTTGCAAAGTACATAAAGGAAGATGCAAGACTAAATTGCATGAATCATGATAACCACATAGACCACAAAAGAACCATAACATAGTATTTTTATGGGTGGAAAACCCTCATAGGGATAAAAAAAATCACTCGGGAAAATTGCCTCACTGGCTTAATAAAATCCTACTGATTACAAAGCCTCACTGGCTACACAAAATTCCTCATTGGCAAAGCCTCACTGGCTACACAACATGCCTCACTAGCAAAGGAACCTCATTGGTTATAGATATGCCTCATTGGAAAATACAACTGCCTCACTGGAAAACATTTTCACATCAAAATGATTTAGAAAGCAAAAAGACAGAGTATAATCCCTGCTTCAATATAAAGCATTTTCTTGATTATCTCATTTTTCATTTAAGACTCAACAATCTATATATCTACAAATGCAACCAACACTATGAAGTGCTTCACTAATTCAAAACAAATTGTTCATCAAAGCTTTCAACATAAACATAACAATAACTCTTTGCAAAGTATAAGTCTCATACCCATCGAACCTCTTCACAGTGATCAAGTCACTTCCATATATTGATCAAGACCTTGACAATTTTCCATCAAACAACTGTGTATGCAACTGTTTACAAGAACTCTCCTCATAATTGGTAAACCATCGTTCAAAATTATGGTTTGATAACCGTCAAAATGTGTCAGTGTGGAGCAACTTTGGTAAATGTTTAAACAACTGCTAAACATGTAAACAACATTCATTGATACCCTTTGCAATGTTAATGCATTAAGCACAAAAATGTATATATGTAAAGTTGGCATGTTGCCCTAAAACCGGAGTAATCAAATTATATACAATGAACACATACGCTTCAGTGAAACCCTTGTCGATAACGCAAAAATATTTAGACCATTTTGGAGTTGAAACCCGAACAACATAAACCCTTGAAACATCAAGAAACCCCTTGTGAAAGTTGACTGTGATGCACAATAAACCCTTATCTCTAAGCATAAAAACATTATGCAAATGCAAGACCTTATGCAACATATAAGTGTCGACTTCAAAACAAGAAACCACTTTCAAATATTGCATAATTTGTAAAGAACATACTATGGTTAAATGAAAGAAGCATGTTACCACTTTGAATTGCAACCTTACAAGAAATGAGGTCGATGTGACCTTATAGATGCTGCTTGGAAATTGCCTAAAATCATTTCTCTTCATTTTCTAGCTGCCATACCACTATTCTTCCATGTTTCCTCAAGCCCTAACTCGACCATCTCAATTGCCTTCAAGTTTTGCAAATGATTAACTTTTAGGGTAAATGATATCAAGACAATTCCTTATGTCTTTTATCACTTTCCATATCAAAAACCTAAATATCATTGTGTCGGCCTTTGTCATCATGTGTTGTCTATTTTGCATGTGTATCAAAAACAACACTATAATACTTGTGTCGGTCTAAGTCTCAATGGCACCAAGAGCTAAGTGAAGTTCAAGACTATAATAATTATTGTTTCCTTAGTAAAAACAATGATATCCAAATGACATCAACTATCAACCAAAAAAATAATATCTCATTCTTTTCAAACATGCATCAAGGAGAATGCCTAAATTGACATCAATGCCAAATTCAAGCAATGTCAAAGGGGTCAACAATCTCCCTAGGGTTTCAGGTCCCTTCAAAACCTGTTTTTTCCTGAATCTAAAACAACCTCCCTCTTTGGCATTGATGTCAAACCCTATTACAGCCATCAAGAGATTATCAACTGTATCAAGATTGTCAAATGCCTATACAACAATGAAGTAGATTCAAGCATGTACCAATAACCAAACCTATACAAAAATTACATTTCAGACATGTACCAAAAATGCATTACCACTGTACCTACTGTACTCACTATCAAGTCATGAACAATCACTGTCAACAACAACATCAAGAACAACATTTAGAATGGCCACTGTCAATAAAATGAACTGGATAGAGAATAGTCACTTTCAAACACCAAACAACACTTCAAGTAACCACCCAAATATCCAAGCAATAGCATAGAGTGATTATACGGAATGACCAATGTCAAAAATAAGAATAACCAACTGATCACACAAGTATACATGTATGTATAGAAACATGAAAGTGCAGTATATTGATGTAATATGCTACCGTGTTCTGTGCAAGATTTTTTCAATTTCACCAATAGAACTACTCAGGCAATTCATCAAACACTCAACTATCCTGTTGTTCTGACTATTTCTCCAATTTATGTTATGCTTAACTGATGATTATAAACAATACTGCTTTCAATTTAATGAACCCTAACCATACATCATTACAAATAAAGATCAAGCATATAAGATTCAATGATACTACGATATATCTTGGAGTATCAATCCAAAACCTTTCTTTTATAAGCACAAAAAGAGAATACTGAACATTGACAAAATGCTAGCACTGACTTTCAAAACATTACTCATGCAATTCAGTCACTTAACAATTATCCCACAATAATCCACTACAGGAATTTATTTCCAACTGGCACCAAAGTTACATCACATAATATTTTCAACTCATTCACGAATTGCACAGTGAATTAAAATAACACTCTGACCTGAAAGGGATGGATTCAGTTTGATAATGCAGAGTTTAATATTGCAAAAATGTAGATGCTTCACTAACTAGCATTTCAATAAGTCTCCACATCACCAATAGTGGGATCCACAATTTTCCTTCTCCCTGATATGTTTACTTCAGAATAGAACACCCAGCTTGAACATTGACACTCATAAATTAATGATCCCTTATAGACTTTTGAGATGGCAAGAAGAATTCCAAGCGACTATGCCATGTCACTACCTCTTCTGGCAATGGGCATTAGAGGCGAACTTCAAATAGGAGAATAATTATGCAGAAGGCATATCCTATTTGAAAATAGCCACACTAATTTGTGAGATCTCAACAGTTAAAAGACGAGGAAGAACAATGCAAGACGGTTTAAAAAATCTCCTCCGTTGAACTTTTTCGTTCATTTTTTCCACTATTTCAGGGTGATTACCTATCTATTTTCCATGCATTTGTGAACGTCGGTTCGTGAAAGGAATAAGGCATTTCTTTAATTTATTTTTAACGCACGGGAAATTTAAGATGATGTGCACTTAGTGTCGAATACTTTGAAGCGGGAATATTACCTAATATTGATTTTTTTTCATCGTAAAAGCAACTGTAAAAGCAAAGGAATCAATTGCATTTTCCATTGCCAGTTATTTAACCTTGGACTCTAACGTCCAAACTTAGAATACCCTTGAGCATTCTTATCCTCTCCTTTTAAATACTTTGAAACTTGAACTCTTTGAATGCATTGCTCTTTACTGTTATTGGTCATATATTCTCTTTTATAGTTTTGAATATTTTAATATTTTATTATATAATTATTTTTAAAAATTATCTATTATTAAAAAATATTTAGTTTTGGGGTTCACCCT